>BRZM01005869.1:0-11821 GCA_033238685.1 Lates japonicus | reverse complement strand
AAGCGAAATTGTTTTTCAACAATGATTCATAAACAATGACGACTACTACTGCGGTTGTTATTTTATCACTTGCCGTTACACTGGTAGTTCATTGTTTCACTAACCAGTTTACCAGGTCAGCGGAACATATTGTTTAAGAAGAGGGCGATGATATAGTTGTTTTTAAATCGAATGCAAAATACTTGTCCAACATGGTGTGCTGAAAATTTAAACACCAGACGCTTTAAGATTCATATTTATTTATTTATATTCATTATTGCGTCAAATAGTGTTGTAGTTTGTAAATAGTAGTACAATTGTTCGCGAAAATAATGATTTTCTGACAGGGCCTCAATCTATCATTACGAATAATTACAAACACCATCATAACATAAATTTTAAAGTCAAGCGATCTCGTTGCAGCCACGGGCAAGAGCAGTTAACAACGTCACGTAATTGTTCGACGTTTTATTTGGTCTTGATGCTTTTTAGTCACCGAATATGCCGAATAAACCGTCAACGATGATTAGACGCCAGTCATCAACCGTCAGATGGCGTGGCAAGATGACCTCCTCATCACCCCATGCCAGCCGACCAGCAAAGAAAGAAGACGCCAAAATATCGCCATTGCATAAACAAAGTTCGCGGGAAGCACCCCGTCATATTCATCGGTTTTGCCGCCGTCAAGAGTCACACCAACATTAGTAACCACCAGCACACCACGACCGTTGTTAGTAAATCTATTTCACAAACACCAGAATTGACGTGAGGCCTGCCGGTACATTGTCTGCAAAAGCACCTTTTGAAGACGATGAATGGCAGCGTTACAGTTTACCCATCACACAGACCTGTGCAGTACGGGTGCTCCGAGGTTACCAAAACTGTGACACCATGGCGTCTCACAGTGAAAGATATCAGACCGATTATTATATTAGGGACAGGAGTTTGTCGACAGCGCGAATTGACGACGATACCAGAGCGGACACATAGCGAGATGACATTCTTCAGCCCGGGGTGCGGTGGTGGTGGTGGTGGCATGGTGGCATCATAATCATCACATGATCGGCCATTGCTTGCGGCATAGATTCGCACTGGCATACCGTGCCATTACCTGTTTCTTTTGCAGAGGCTGGCGTAAAATTTCGCGTAAACTGGTGAATAAATATCCAGGATGCCGAACAGCTGTTGTCGCGAGCCGATGTTGACCAATCACAGGTCGCCAATTGACCGCAGGCCGAACACGCTCAACAGTTTAACATTTAACATGTGCAGGCAGCACCACCACACACACCACGGTGGCCGCGCACGATTGCTCGCCGACCACAAAACAGCCACTACGCCACCGACCGTGCGTGTGTGTGTGTCTTTGTTCACGCCTGGCGATTAGTCAGGCAGCACCGGAGACGTACTTGCCCATCTTCAGAAAGTTATGAGCAATGGAGGCGGTGCTACCAGGCCGAGGGTTAGTGGTGTGACGATACAGATTTCCTGAATTGAGGAGCTTCGTGTGTGAGAGGCGTGCACGGTTCACGTTCGCAGGATAAGAAAGCAGAGCCAACGATGCGAGTCGATCAGCTCAGCCGGCGCGACCATCAACAAAACATCATCAATACCGTCATCATCAGTACCAGTGATTTCGTTGCATCATCCTGCCCCAAAAATCACACTCCAACGCTGCCCCTGCATTTCACGCCTGTCATTTTAAATTTATCTGGGCCGAGGCAGCTGGCGACCATAGAGGTCGGTCCACCGACGGCGGTCATCTGCCGACGCATTATGTTTTGAAGACCACGAATGAGCAAGAGTCTCAGCGTTCACAGCGAGTCTCACAGTCCGGCCCACTTACCGCGACTGACCAGCGTTTCGGCTTCAGCGCGCACCGTTAGCATCGTTGGTTAACGCCGCACAAACAGGATTGTCCAGCTAAGTCCACATTCAAACCACGTTTGATCTACCTTTACCAGTTCTTCGCCGTGCAAAGGCACCAGCAGCTGAGTTCAAGACATGACCACTCAATATACCCTTGTCCATTGAATGAAGCCAAATGTTCATTAATTATCCCAAGCCATTCTTCACAGCATCACAGGAAATATATACTTAATAAACTATACTGGCACAACTGACTAACCAGTTCATTTATATAATAGAAGGGCAAATGATCATGTTGAGGAAAACCATACATAGGAAGGGAGGGCTGTGCAACTTGCATTATAGTGAAAAAGTGCCCTTTGCACAAAATAAAAAATACACGATCAAACATGGTTTGGGATATGGACCCCAAAACACAGGACAATGTTTTTCTTTATGCAGCATTGAAAGCTAACAGTAATGCTAACAGTGCTAGCCACTGTTTCTAAATGCATGAATAGGCACTTCATAGTCAGTCACATTGCCAGTGAAGTGTTGGTGTGAGACTCTTGAGATAAACCTGTAAACCTTTGAGACTCACCCATATAATTCAGTAAGTCTCATCTTCCTGTATTCAAAACTTTGCTCAAGAAATTCATAGTTTATAAAATGTAACATGGAGGTTGAAGCCACTACTGTCAGCTACTGTCCTTACATCTGGCAGGATTTAACCATTTATCCTGTAAGGAATGTATAATATAATTTGGATAATTTAAAATGTTTCAAATATGAAAATGTGGAGACCAAGCTATGTTGTCACGATGTGATGAAGACTTTTTTTTTGGGGGGGGCAGGACAATCACAGCAGAGTACTCACCTAGTGTGTGTATGTCTTTGTGTGTGTGTGTGTGTGTTTGGTGTGTCCGCCCTGCCAACCTTGAGCTGAGGAATGACTCCATAATCGTTGCTCTGCTCTGCACCCATCTACCCTGCGAGCATTAGTTATTACGCACTCTCTCTCACACACACACACACAGCAAACCATAATTCAGGAAATCACATTAATAATTACATGCACACACACAAACACACACACATATTACATTTTAGTGTCTGCCCTCAGCTATCCATAACTCGCAGAGGTAGACTGACAAAACACACATCTCCATTTTGCCGGTGCCACACGCACCGACTAATCATAATTCAAAGACTGATGGATAAAAACACACACACACACACACACACACACACACACACACACACACACACACACACACACACACAGTCAGTGTCATGAAATATATTAATATTTTTGTGGTCTCAGCGGAAACCTGTCAGTCAATCCTGCCCACTTGACCCTTTTATGTGGAGTGTGTGTGTGGGTGGGTGTACTTGACCCTGCCATGTTGGAGTGTTAAATGTTAAACTGATTAGGCAGTGATTGATTCAACCTTTCTTGATCAATTGGCATTTAGTGATTAATGAGTCAACATCCTGAAGCTTCACTGACAACTAGCTGGCTGTTCTGGCATCCTGGGTTGTATTTTATTCTGGTTTTACACACGAAATTTTACATAACATATACAAAAACAAATGTGTTTGGCACAATATGCCAATTACGGGAATCATACCCACAAAGCAGTATGCTAAGCAGATTGGAATCCATGTGATGGATTCTGTGAAGTGCCCCCCACCCCATCACCACTACCACCACCACCACCACCACCACCCCCCGGACAGGAAGGAATGTCATCACGGCCTGTCAGCTAATCACAGCTCTGTATGACAGCCAATCGTTCAATCAGATAAATTCATGACAGCTTAGTCAGACCAGACTCCCACTCATGCCCTGTGGCTGTGCATCCTCTGTGTGTGTCAGTGTGTCTATATACGTGTGTGAGGGGTTGTGCATGGGTGCCATCCACAGTTTTGATAACCTCGTGGGCACACTTACATGCATACACACAGGTCTGTGTGGCGGTCATTAAAGCATAACGGCTGCAGAATTTCATCATCCTTTAAAGGTGCTTTTGCAGACGAAATAGTACCAGCAAGACACCACATCAAGTTTCCCAAGGTTGTTTTGCCAAATAAGTGGAATTTGCCTAACAGCAGTTTCCATGGTGTGCCTGTAAGTGAGTGGTTACTGTATGTTTTGGTATGTTGGTGTAAAGCTTCTTCCTGACTTCTTCTTGACTTGTTTGGCTTAAAACCGTTAATTCTATGACAGAACAGCCTCTACATCTTGAACTTTGTTTATCTGTCTTTGATATTTTTGGCATCTTCTTGTTTCTTTTGTGTTCAGGGTCAGCTTAAACATGGGGTGATGAGGAAGGGGTCCTCATCACCCCTTACACCATCTAATGGTTGGTGGCTGGCAGGTCTAATCATCATTATTGGCTTGGTTTATTTCAGCATGGTAATTTTGGTGGCTTCTAAAAATAATAAGACCAAATAAAATACGTCAGACCAATTTTGTGTCATTATTTAGCTTCTCTGTGTGTTTTACTTGCAGTAAACACTAACCCGGAATCACGCTGACTTTTAAAAGATTTATGTTACCATGTGATAATTATTTTATGGAATTTCATTCATGTGATGGATTAAATTTTGTCAGAAAATCATTATTTTCACCCAAACGTTTAGCCACTACCTAGCTAACTTAGCAAACTACAGCACTATTTTATTTATAATAATGAATATAAATAAATAAATACATATGAATCTTGTTAAAAACATCTAATTATTTAAATTTTCTTTTTCATATTTTGGACAAAATTATTTTACATTTCAGTTTAAAAAGTGCTTAAATATCCATCACCCTCTTGCTAAATGTCCTCTTCATGTTTCCACTGACCTAATTAAAGCAGTTCATTACAGTGTGTGGAAGATTTCTGGTGTAAGCAGTAGAAGTAGAAGTGTCAAGATAACAGCCACAGTAAGTGGTGTCATTTTTAATTTTTATGGATCATTTATTTGAAGAGCTTAATGAACAGCTCAGTGTTGTCAACATCCATTTGATATAATTACTTCTTTAATGCACTCAGAAATTAGTATTTTAAATGACTGATTTTAACAACTCCTGTAATTAACACAAACAGGTGTGTTTCTGAGGAAGTAATTTTACTCAAATGATGTCCATTTAAACTTTCTTACCCAATCCTCATTGTCTCTCTCCATCTCTCTTTTCACTTTTCTTGATTTTAATGCACTTCTCACTTTGTTTCTGGCTCTATTCATTTCCCTTTTCCTTGTTTTTTCTCCTCTATACTCCTTTCTTTGTCCTCACTGTTTCCCTGATATCTTACTCTCCTTCTGCAATTTTTTCTTTCCATCTTACATCACCTCTCTCTCTTTCTCTCTCCCTCTTTTTCTCCATGTCTTGCAGGCTTGTCATGAGTCTGTCGATCTGTCAACCAGTCACACTTCTAAAAGATGTTTAACGTCTAACTACTAGACTGGTCTGTGACAGCTCCCACTACAGTGCAGCGCCTTACCAAAGTGGGTGACTGCTAGGTGTGTGTTTGTGTGTGTACATGCAAGTGCACTGTGAGAGAGCATGCAACTCAAAGAGGGAGAGTGTGAGAATTAGTGTGTGTGTTTGTGTGTGTGTGTGTGTCTATATAAAGGCGAGAGGAAAAGTCTGTTGCATTGTTTTGCAGTGTTTGTGTTCATGTAAGGAGAAAATGTTGCATAACTGACTCTGTGTGTGTGTGTGTGTGTGTGTGTGTGTGTGTGTGTGTAATGTCAGACACTGTGTGTGTATTTCCCACATGTCCACGGGTAACACTTATAATAAAGTGGGTCAGACAGGCTCAGGTTCATATCAGGTATTTTCTCATATGACAGCAGTACTGGCATGTTTTAATGAGCCCGGCTCCACAGAGACTCTAAATCTGGATCCTCCACTGGAAACCTTAAAGTGGTAATCCTCAGGATCCTTTTCTTTTTTTTTCTTTTTTTTGAGGGGGTGGGGTTGTGTTTTCTTGGTTTCCACATGTGCTGCTAAGTGCTCATTACTGTTTTGATATAGTTTTCTGGCACTACGTTTACCAGAGATCACCTTACAATCAACTGAGTGTCGGCAGTACACAATTACATATTCCTCCCTGGACTTTCTGTCACTCTGGCTTAAGTTATTGTGCATGCTGCTCTTCTTTTTTATCATTTCATCCATCATGACTATCACTACATTTCCTGTTTTTGTTGCAAACAAACCAGAGATTTTCTAATATTCTGATGCACTATGAAGCACAATAGAGATTGGCTAAAAGTGAAGCTCTAAAAAAGCTGCCAAGGCAACTCTAAATTATCTCTCCTGATTATGTAGTTCATTAAGTAGCAGCTTAATATCCAACATGTTCTGGTACAGTTCAACTTGTATGTTTTTAGAAAGCGAATACTCCTTTTAGCATCTTCATGTTGGATTTTTAACTCATCCAAAAAAGACTATCCTCAACAACAGCAACAAATTGTGACTATTCAGAGTAAAGGCACATACCACACATTTACCCCAACTTTAACCAACTACTTTTACTGTAAACTTCACCAAACTATAGCCATAGAGAGGGCAAATCAGGAAGCACTCATGAATCATTTCCATATTTCATTTTAAAAAGCAAATGATCTATTTTGTCATTTAGATTGGGGGGATTGTTGCTGTCTAACACACAGGACACACTGTATGCTTTGTGTGTGTGTGACAGCTACCTCACTGAACTGCTGTGGCTCGCACGCATGCATGTGTCCACACCAGCAGTTCGTCTGCCACAGTGCTGCTGCTGCCAGCCTTATCTTTCGACACTGAATTTGCCTTTGATAATGACCATCAGTAATAGAATGTTTGATTTCATTTTATTATAAATTCACTGTACCCATGTTAAGAGCGGGAGTGAGAGAGAGCCAGAGAGAGAGCCAGAACACCTGAAAATCACTGCCCTCACCTTCAGCGACAGTCAAAGTTGTACGTTGTACGTGCTGGTATGATGTTAATATGATCATCAACAGATCTTTTCCCTGTCTATCTTTCCTGGGAACTGCACACATCACACATGAAAAATAGACTAGACACTAAAACTCTAAATGACGTGCTGCAGCCGTCCACGAGGCCTCAAGCCTCGCGAGGGCTCTAACACAGGCTGTTCAGCCACTCTAACCTATAAACATGGGTGCTGAATTGAAAACCAAGACATTCCACGACCACCATACACACACCACCCAGGCAGTGTGACCCACACCATATGACGTTCACCACCTCAGTGCAGTTGTAACTGTCATGACACAGATCACACAGAAAAAAAAACAGGTTAAAACATAGTTCATATTGGTTTATGAATCCCTTATCACTGCATAAGTGGATCACATCACGATGTATCTGCAACAAAATCATGCAGTGGAAACAGATTCTCTAATTTCAAATGAATGAACTGCCATGGGGATGAGAGAACACATTCAGCATGTTAAGTGTGATCAAGGCGTGAGCTGATCTGCACAGAACTGAGAAGTTATTTCCTAAAATGTTTCATATATTCACTTGGGAGCTGAAAGAGAAATCACCATCTGAAGTTAAGCATTCAATATTTCCAACTCACAGAGGATTGGCACTGTAAAAGGTATCATTTTAATCCAGGCAAAATGCACATCAATCACTCTGATTTGTATAAAGCATTAAAACTGCATGAATAGTTCATGCATTTTCTTTGACATTTTCAGATTTTGAGCATTTTTTTCTTTCCACACAAAGGTTCTTCCATATTTACAGAACTAACTGTGATGAGATTATTAAAGAACTGTGAACACGTTTTATACTGTGCAGGAATATAAGCTAGCAAGCAGAATAGTTTTTCAGGTGTCATGTGCTGAATAATGTGAAAAATCTATTTCAATATACATATATAGGTGACAAATTAAAAAATCTGAATATAAGGAGAGACACCAATGCAGATGCATCCATACAATGCACAAGAGGTCACTGAATGGTTGTATGAGAATGATGTGAACCATATGTGATGGCCTTCACAATCACCAGATCACAGCTGAGGTGAAAAGTTGATTCTGGGAAATTCTGAAGCAACATGTGGTTATAATATTGCAAACCACTTTGCAGTGCTTTGCATTCCAATAAACCTTAAACTCATGGATACATATTACTCAAATCAGACTTCCTGGCATATATTTTATTGTTTTTTGCATTTTCTTTTCCCAATTATGAACAACCTATATTGTTCTTTACCTTAATTTGTCATCAGTCTATGGTTATTTCCGACAGTCACGTTTATCAGAATCTTCATCTTCATATCTCAGCATTTCACAATGTCTTCCTCAACAGTACTGTACACCTTCAGCATATAAGCAGCGTTTCGAAGCAATTTACTTGGAGAGACAGAGGAAAAATGTGCACTATCAAAAAGGTTACATTTTTTAAATTGTTCAGAATCAACTTTTCCTACAACTCCTATTTCTTACCTTACGTTCTATATTATCAACCAGAGACTAATGAAGGTATTTTAACTGGTGTTGCGGGAACAAAGTCCATACTTCAGTCCCATCCAAGTTCTCATCCAAAACCTACACAGGTATGTCTAACCCCTTTCTCTCCCCAAAACCATCTTTCCTTTACTATTCCTCCTCACCTTCTCTAATTACCAGAACCAACCTGTCTCACACTTCGTGGATTCAACAATATCTCAGCCTTTACCCATCCATGACTGACCTTTCAACCTCTGGCTGAACCCATCTTCCTCCTCCTCCTCATTTATTCCTCAACCTAATTTTCATAGGTAAGTGGGAAGTTGTAAATAAACCTCTTACTTTTAATCATTTAGTGAAAGAATGTTGTTTTTTGGAACAAAAATATTCTCTTTCTGCACTCACTGTGACCTTTCGCTCTCCCTCCTTCTCCAACAATATTGAATCTTACTCTTCTTGCCACCCTCTCCTCCTCAACCTGCCCTCATATTTTTCTTGTCATCTGTTATCTGTGTGTGGATACAGTGAGAGAAGCCTGGTGCCTGTGCTTTATTTAACTGCGGGCCACTAGGATGACATCCGTCTGGTTTCCCTCTGGGACAACTGTTACCGATCGCTGCCTGATGGTAAATAGAGAGAAAGAGGAGGTGAGAGGATTAGCAACTCCAAGTGAGCTTTTCATCCTTTAGAAAGGCAAAAAAAAGATTTAAAAATGAGGTTAGGAACACGGAAAGAAAAGGGAGAAAGAAAAACATGGGAATTGGGATAACAGAAGTCTTCCTGTCATAGAAAGGGAAAGATGCATGGACAGAGAGCGAGTGAGAGCAAAATGTGAGAAAGAGAGAGAAAAATACATGGATGACAACTCATAAAGGAGTGGAGGAATGGAAGGAGGGAAAGGATGAAGGAAAAAGACAGGATGCAAGATGAAGGTAAAAAAGGAAAAGGAAAATTTGACAAAGTGCTTGAGGGGAAAAAATGATAGAAGGAATAAAGGGGGTGAGAGGAGTGGAGAAGATGATGGGAAGAAAAGGGCGAAGAGAAAGATGGCAAAGATGGAAAAAGATTGAAAGATTAGAAAATACAGAAAATGGCAATGCAATGGAGAGATGGAGGAAAAAGACACGATGCAGGAAGCAAAATAATGGATGCATAAGAGAAAGATGAGGAGTAGTAGAGAAACTGAAAGAGGAGGATAAAAGAGAAAGGTAAAGAAAAAGTGAAAATAGAGAGAAAATGGTAAGCTCTCTTTCTCCTGCCTTTTCTGTCTCTCTCCTCTCTCCATCATGATGAAGGGAACGTGGTGAGCTGTGCCCTGTAAGCAGCGTTAGGAAGCTGATAACTTGCTGCAATCTGTCACAACACTCATTACTGTCTACCTCCAATGCTCCAAGACAGAGAGAGGGGTGGAGGAATGAGAATGGAGGGAAAGGAAGGGAAGGGGAAAGAAGGAGAGGAGGGAGGGAAGGAAGGAGATAAGGAAAAAGGGAGAAAAGGAAGAGAGGGCAGTAAATGGACCAAGGGAAGGGGAGGAAGGGATGAAGGGAGTGAGGAAAGACTTCTCTTTCCCTTGCCCAAACCCCTCCATCCTCTCCTCCTAACATCCCCACTTTACCTTGGTCTTCCTCTTTCTTGCTCTCACTACCCTCATTTCTCTATTCTCACTTTCTTCCTCATTAATCTTCTCCTCACTCCCTGTTGCTTCCTTTCTCCAAACTCCACTTTTCCATCCAGTCCAGTTAAAACCAGTTTGAGGGTATTCTGTCTAAACGGACTGGACTGGGCGTTGTGTATTCCCATATCAGTCTGAGCTGCAGTCGACTGCATGCCTTCCAGCTGCTCTCTGCTGACTTTCAACACTCAGCAGATGCCAGTGGAGGAAAGTGACAGCTTAGTGTGACAATGTCGCCCCCTATTGGAAACTAAATATATAGCAACTTGTCTGTGCAGAGGAGAACAGGAGGAAAAAATTTAGATGCAGTGTTCACTTCATATACAAAGTATTAAGGGGCACTATGGGAATAAGATATGTGCACTATAGGTGTGTTTTGTTTTATTTCATGTATTTATTTACTATTTATTCCTTTAATGTATATTTTCCCTATTCTCTGTCTTCATTTGTTACTTTGATGATGTTCTTGTTGGATAAGTTTTACCTTACTTATTTTTTTCTTTCTGTTACCACTTTTTTTGCTTTGCACACGTTATGTTGTTAAAATAAAAGAATACAAAACAACCCAAATTGCTTAATCAAACTTTAAAATTGATGCACAATGATTTGTATTTTAAGGATGGTTCCAGTTTATTACAACTTAAGTCTTGTTTTTGTAAATACAGCCATCATTTCTATCAGTAATAATAGTAAAATGTCATTGCAAATGCTGGGATGTTGCTGAAACAAGTCCAAAATACACAAGTATTCACATGACACACTTGTCATTTGTGCATGCATACAGTTTTTCAGTGTTTCATGCATACTGACTTTTGGTTTCACCTCCAAATAAAGTGGTTTAAATAAACTGAATAAATTATCTTTCTGACTGCCTGACTGAAATTACTATCAAAACCAGTAGCAAAAATAAAATCCATGTTGTAATAATCTCAAACTATCTGTTAAATTGGAAAAACAATTTTGTCCTGTCACGTGATATTTTTAATTTTGAGCTGATTTGATTTATCTCTCTGCTTTGCTCTTTCCACGTTAAAGTTTCCTACCAAGTATGACATGGCTTATTTTTAGTATCTGTCACTACTAAACACATGTTTTCCCTATGATTTCTATTGAGAGAGGTAAGAGGTAAGAGGACAGCTGCAGAACAGCAGCCCTTCAGCTGATAGGGACACTTCCATAGGACAGATTTGCCACTGAGGAGGAGTTAAAGGACAGACTCTTTAAACAATGTATAGCCTACAGAGTCACAATATCACAATACCTACAGAAAACATACAGTACACTATATTTCACTATACACTATAGTCTTTTTGGACTTCACTTGATTGCACACAGAGATTTATGCAAAAAGGATGTTGAAAGTTTTTGGACTGGAGGAAATATATATAAATATATATCCTATTTTCTACTGTGATGGCCCCATTTAGAGAAATATTGTGATAAAAAAGAGAGGAGAGATTCATTTTAAGGTTTTTTTGTTGTTGTTGTTCTAAAATATTAAAACATTTTAACTCAATATGGAGACAGATGAGATAGGCTGAAAGCAATAAGCAAAGAAGAAAATGCACACAGAGAGAGAGAAATTCAAAAGAGATTCACAGTGCAGAGAGAATTAATATGAGTCTAACTTCTACAGTAGTTTCTTCTCAAATTCTCTCTCTGCTTTTATCTGCATCGAAACAACAACACAGATACAACAAAACCAGACAGCATCCAGCCAGAGGTCTTACTTTTTGGTTGGAAAAAAAGAATAGAAGACCCAGAATTAAAGATCAAAATCTAGAGCAAGAGACTGCAAGATTAGGCTTTTGATTACTTTGGTACCCCCCACCTACACACCCTGATTCCCTACTT
>BRZM01005866.1:0-23806 GCA_033238685.1 Lates japonicus | reverse complement strand
CGCTGCATTGCTTTTTCCAGAAATTACATCGCTACACACATCAAAATACTTCTACAGTATATCAAAATAAGCTGCCAGGTTTTAGATGCATCTTTGCTAATAAATATCAGTGGCCTCATATGCTGCATTTCCTTATGTTATTCACTGCTCCAGAACTTTTCTTTAACATGCTTTGAACTGTCAGCCTTTTAAAACATCCATACCTGCGATGTGTCCTTACATCACCATAAGGTCAGTGTAGAAGCCAGTCTGACCAAGGTCTATTATTATCCATCCATTATTCCACCTTAAACGAAAAGCTGACAGGGTTTTCACTGTTTTGGCCTCATACCTGGAACCAGCATCAGACCAGCTAAATCGCTGACTTAATACATCAAAATTTATTTTTATGAGTGATCCTCATTGCGGGAGTGTCGTATCATGGTTCATCACTTTTTATCTGTCTCACTATATATCCATTAGTTTTATAACTTTATCTATGTATATCCAGGAAGTTTTATGTGAAGTATGTGTTGCATTGTTTAATTTATTATAATACCTCATAAGTACACCTCGGCTATTATTATACCACACAAAACAATAAAAGAAATCAAATGGATCTAGTCAAATGTGATTAAACTCAAATACAGTACATTACATACACGCATGGAGCAAACCACCATCTGGCACAAGTGAAATGCACATACAACACAAACTCTATACACACACAGGTCCTTGTACACCTAATCTCGTTGGTCCTATCATTATCATTATATAATCATACTCTTATGGTGCAGCCAATATAAATGTGACGGTACTGTAAATGATGTTTTCTACTTACTGCTGTACTGTTGCTGCCTAGCTATATAACATTAACATCAGACAACTGGGATGTATATTTAGTAAAACAGGCCTCAAAACAAACCCAAAGACAAAATCCCACAGTATTAACTATGAATTCAATACCCACCAGCAATAATTTCATAATACGTTCAATATTTCACAACCAATGAATCGTGACTCATCTCTAAGGCTGTGTTGCTTTGTTTAATGTTTGTCTCAGCGATGTCTGTGTATGTGCATGTGTCTGGATGCTTTATAGATTCTAAAGTCATCAACTTCACACTGGCTGGCTGCGGTGGCGTACCAAAGGCAGCCCGGGTCAGTCGGCGCTGTGTAAACTGTACCACTTTGAAGGGTCCCAGTGCAGCCCCATTCACTGTTAACCTGCTCAGCCAGGCCCTCACTGGATACCACAGCCGCCGCTTTCCCGCTGTGATGGCATATGTGTCCGCAGGCTGCACTTCCAACAGACATTCTGGGCAAACCACTGACCCAGAGATATTGTAAACCAAAGTATTACGACAACTAGAAGGACATCCTTGTATTGAGATACACACGATGCATTTGTGTGTTTGTGCATGTGTGTCTACATGCTTTCATCAGCATCCATGCCATGCATATGGCACCTGTTAATAAAGCACCCTAGGATGTGGTCCCCACACCACTCTGACGGGGAAACGCTGGTGGTCAGAGAGAGCCAGAGCACCTCCTCGGCAACCTTTTACTACCCAGCCCTGAAAGGCATAAAAAAGGAAATGAAAAGTAAAAACACACAAAAGGAAGGGATTCAGGAGGTAAGAGAGGGTTGGATGGAGTGGAAACCACCAAGATAGTTAAGAATAACAAGTTAGTGATATCTGCCAAGGGAGGATCCGACACGAGAAATTGCAGCAGAAATGGAAGTGAAAGGTCCAGATGTGTGGCGTTCGCCATCAGATGTGTGCAGCTCTGATGCGACAATATTCTGTTACTAGAGCCACATGGTAGTGCATTTGCTAAAATAATGCTCTTAATGCATTTGCAATATGGAATGTACGAAATGTTTGCTTGTGCGAAATATGTATGGATTTATTTAATAAGTCTTAACAGCAAACATATAAAAGCCTGTATGAGGGTCCGTATATTCAAACTTCCTAGATAAATAAAGTAACAGGCCCTGCTTAGTTTATGTGTGGATGCCACCGAGGGTTTCGTCACGATGGTTCAGGAACAGAGTGCTGAATTTAGGCTATGCTCCTGCTCAACAATTCAAACAAGATAACGAATCCAAAAGAAAAGTTAAAGAAAACTGAAATGATCAAAACAGAAAAAGGAATGATAGGTAGTCCTCCTGACAATGAGGTCTGTTAATTACCACCACAGTTCTATTGTTACATCACGAATACTGAAATGCAGCAAGATAGAGAGAAGGTTATCTTCCGCGCAAGTGACCGCTATGTTTGAAACACCGGACGTCCTGATGATGGCCATTAACATTAATGAATGCACCCATACTGGCAGGGCTCAAATCTGTCACTACCGCCAGGGCTGAGGAAAAGTGAATACTGTCACAGTTTTCTCCGGTGGTGTTTCTTTAACCGAGACAAAAGAGTTTTTGAAATGGTTCTCCTCACATGACGCCCACCGCTGGTCATTACCTTCCTATTCAATGATTTTCCTTGGCTCCTTCATCAGCTTTCACACAGTATGCCGGTTCTCTCAAACAAAAAATCCAGAAGACAAATCAAAAGTAGCAATCGCCTGTACCGTCATAAACAGGTACCAAAAATCCCACCAGCAGTTTAATAGATTAACCTGATTGTACGACGGCACTGATCTCAGTGAGCACCATGTCACATGGTCTAGAAGAACCGCCAAAACAGGGCGCAATGAGGAAGTGATGTCTGGCTCGATACAGGAGTCATCGAGAGCCAGACTTAGAAAGCATAAGCGTATGCCCCATACCACGTTATCCATCCGCCTCTGGACTTTTTGTGATCAGCGCGATTCCCGGCGTAGTGACGGCCGGATAGCGGCAAAACGCATCCACCTGAATGAACCAACGAATGTATTTAGCCACCGTGCCTCGCCAAGACCACAAAGCGATTGTCATCACGCTACAACACAATAGGGAATATCTAGCAAAATATGAACCATATTCTTAAGATTATCAGGAATGGAAGGGTTTCTACTGTCACCGTGATCTTCACACATATGAGCTGGAAAATCCCATCTCGAATGAAACCACCAAAATACAGATATCGATAGCCAAACCCTGCACTATTATCGAACTGGACCTGAAATAACATGACCTCACCAACGCAGCCCCTTGAATTGTTTCTGTTGATAATACGTTTTCATCCACGCAAGATCTCGAATAACTCCATCTCAAAAAAGAGATCAGAGTCACAACCCAGTATGTGGAGTGGGGTTGGGGGAAATTACTGGCCACCAGATTTTCCATAACTGGTTGTACTCGCTTCTCGGAAGCAGCAGGAGTTGGCAAGGATCAATGAAATCAACCGATACAACCCTGTCCATCTAGTTCTACTGAAGCTGCTGTCCAGACCCCTGCCTTTGCCCCATATCTACTGCTGGCCGGAGGTGGGCTGCCACCACCCCACTGCAGCACAGGACAGGCTCACCATTTCCAGACGTGTTGCCACAGACCACACCGTATTGACCATGACCAACAGAGGGTCATTCATGAAAGTCAGTCCTGACACCCCCTCCTGTAGACTGGCGAACTGTAGGTCAACACAGAGCTGGACTGTTTATATAGTAGTAAGGAGTTGATATAAAATTGGGGGTCCCGCAGGCTGTGAAGTTTTGAGGTCGGTGACCCAAACACTAGCGTGAAATGGCAAGAGTCATAGGTGAACCTGATTACCTGTTACAGGTAGCTGCTCTGTCCACACTTCCCAAGATAATTGCACATAAACTGCGGCCACGTTGATTTCAAACCTCGCTGCACAGATTACATTGCCAACCATAGACACATCTTTTGCGCTGCTTAAAGAAGTTTAGCACGCTCAGGTCAATGAGTGATGACCCCACTCAGCCTCTCAAATCAACCATTAGCCAGAGCAGAGAAACCATCACAATGTTTATCATGAAATATTTTCGAGTGGCTACAGCGCTTCCTTGCAAACCAATGAAAATGCACCCATAAAGCCAGGACTACATGAGCCGAGCAAAGCCAAGCTCTTGGAGAGGTCTTAGTTCATTCTCCCAGCCTCCCTCTCTCTCTCCCTCTCTCTCTCTCTCTCTCCTGTCTTTCTTTTCTCTCTTTCCTCCTTTTCTTTATCTACCCACTCTGGCCACACATACACCGTTTACAGTAATAAATGTTGGTGACATGGCTTGAAACCATATCAGCCCCACTGACAATGACTGAATGCAAAACAGAAACGAGGTTTAGTAATACCTTCTGCTGGTTGCCAGTTTGAATAAAGAAACCAGGATATGGAAATACTTTGCTGGCTTTTGTGCTTTGATGAATGTTAATAGTGTACGCTACTTGGGATACTTGAAGAAGGACCCAAATATGGCTGGCGCACGAGGTTGTGGATCAGCAGCGAGAACCCTGCACAGGCCCTCTCACGGTACACACTTCAGCCCGCCTTCTGATGATTCAATGAATCCCAGTCACCACCTGATGTAGATACACTCAAAGATCATTGATGCACATTCTTTCTCGTCAAATTGGCCAAAGGGAGTAAATTAGTTTATCTCACCACCAGAACGTTTCCAGTTGGCTATTAATAATCTTTACACCAACAGTCATTCACTGTGTTTGTGGAAGGACGGCCAGCAGCTGGCTTTTGGCTTATTGTGTCTGATTTGTGTGGATTAAACGAGGATTGGCACCGTGACACCATCCTTTGAAATTGTTTTTTTCTCCCGCAGCTCCTGATGGAGCAGGCTTAAGAGCCAAGTGTCCGCACCTGAGCCCCGTAGATCTGGCATGCTGGCCGTCGGAGCGTCTTCCAGCCGAAGTCAGCCGGAGTCTCAACGCTGGTCCGCCCAGACTCTCCACCGTGGCCACCAGCCCAGAGGAGACGCAGCCAGCCATCCACAACATTCAGCACGATTCCGAAGGCGGGAACAACGTCACCATCAGCACCGTGACACCCCGCCACCGAAGTCGAATAGAGGAAGTGAGGAGAAGGTCACCGTGGAGTAGTACCGATATCTGGCACCTTTGGCATCCAAGCCAGACTGCACGCTTTGCAGACATTGCTAACCACTACCGGTTGCGCCAGCCGCCTTCACCGCCACCATACGGCCTGATGCTGATTGAACCCATCCGCCGAGCACAGACAGGTGAGTGATCAGCGGAAATGAAATATCACTTATCGCACTGCACAGCAGCAATCAAAACGGTATGTTCTCCTCGATATCTCTGGGTTAGGAAATTTATACAGGTAACAAAGTCGAACTTCGCCAAGGTTTGAGAAAGACCAACACTTTCCCATAAAAGCATAAATATATTTAGCGTTTAATGGAACAATTGTTTTACCGTGCGGACAGAAGCCTAGAATTGCTGAGGTCACCGAGCTCCCGTTTGGTGTGTGATGTAATTCAGGGTTTAAAGAAGTGGTTTATTTATTCAGAACCATCCAAAACGTCTGCACACCAGATATCCTTTCCAATACCCCAGACACCAGAAACACCTGCTCGCAGTTTTGAAACTTGTCAATACTGTTTCGTCGGCACAACCGCTGCCCGCACGAGCTTTTTTCCCGTCCACGACACCGTCAGTGGTCATCCCACACCGTGGTGAGAGTTTAGTGCTTTTACGAAGCCACAGTTTAATCACAAAGATTTGCGCCATACATGGCACTGCTGGCGCGTTACCCCTACAAACGTATTTGCATTATATGGCGCCGATAAAGAGGCGAAGGGTGAGTGGCGCATGTTGGCAAGATGTGACATGATACCCAAGTTCCATAGCGTTCAGCAACTTTTTGGTTGAATGGCAGCCGTGGAAAGCTGGGTCTGCAGGGGACGGATGGTTCAGGCTGGGCAGCACCCAATTTGAATGGTAGAAGCTCACGCGTCAGCATTTCAACGAAATGTGTCGTATCTGCGGTAGTACTGCAACAACATCATTGTGAGAGACAGTGATCTGTTCTGAGGATATTTATAAGTCAGCCAGCAGCATGTGTTCCAGCTTATCAAACTCAACCCATCAAATGAAGAATATAGCACGGCAAAACACTATATAATTTTTTTTTGTCGAGTAAAGATTACTTACAGTTTGAAGCAAAATGTAAAAGAAGTACAGTTTCGAGTTACTCTTTATTACGACCAATGGTTGACATCAGTTTTATATCAAGTTTATGATACTGATGCAGGTTCATTATTTACATTTTTAAATTGCATGTGGAGGCATTTATTCTGGGGTCCTTTATGTGAAATGTAACAAGAGAATGGGCATTGAACCAATATTGCATCGTTGATTAACTGCCCTTTATTTCTAATTAATTTGTCCTGCTCAGTTTATATCACAGACCACTATCAACCACACCAGGCTAAATGTCATATTTTTGCTTAAAGAAATATCTGAATGATTATTTATAATCAAAATAGTTTTTGATTATTTCAGTCCACTAACCAAGGTACCAACCAGTCATTGCAGTTCTATCTATACAGCGATGGTTAGTCCTTTAACAAACAAATAATTCTAAGATGAGGATATGTTGTGAGATCAAAGACGAAATATGCCAGAGAGATGTTATAGTTCAGATGTGGTTTTGATGAGGCCATGCTTTTGCTTCACAAGATAACGTCATTACACCCATTTTTTCACAGTTTTTCGATATGGTGGAGCAGAGCAAAGTTCACCCAGATGTTTACACAATTGAGCGTTAATTTGTTTGATTGCCCGTCTCCAGCTGCTGAAACAAGCTTTTGTTGACCACACAGAGTATGCTTCTTCGCGCGTCGCGGCTGAGAAAGTGATGCGGAGGTGTTGATGGGAGGGGGTAATAGACCTCCTACTGTCGGGCCACTGGCCTTCGACCTGAGCAGGAGCCAACCATGAGATAACGCTGACATCTGGCTTTTGGCTCCATCCAGGTGGCGCGGTTGTTTGGAATTGCTATAATATATTGGGGTGATAGAGAATCATGCAAGTAGAGCAAGAAGTAATGGAAAGATAATAGTGGGCGGAACAAAATTATTATTGGAACGGTAAAACAGGTGAGGAGGAGAACATTAGTTGAGGAAAGTATGAAGAGAGGTAGAGGCTAGTTAGTTTGACCCCATCCCTCTGAGGCACCTTAGCCTATGGGCTAACCTCTTCCTGACATGGGGCTCTGTGAGCGTCATCAGCCAAAAATTCCATCTCTAGGCTAAGATGTGAGACTCAGCCAAGGAGGAGAGAGAGGGCAGCTCCCCTGCATCAACAACCAACACCTCCCACCCAACCTGCAGGCCTTATGCAGAACACTTCCCCACTAGTCCTCCACATCCATTACGCATAGTCCAGAGAAGCCTGTGCTTGAGCACAGATTATAAGTCTCCTTAAAAAGAAATATAGATTTGAAGCCATTTTATTTTTGTGTTTACACTTTCTGGCCAATTTAAAAGCAGCTTTTTTTTTTTTTTTTCGTGACCAGCAGTCATTATTAGAGTTCCCAGAAAATGTGTGCAAGTATATCTACTAGAGGTTTTCATCAAATTGCTTCAGTCATCACTGAACTTGCATTTCAGTTTCATTCCTCTTGTCAGTCATTGATTTTAGTTCTTAATAATTTTTTTCAGACTGAGCTGACTCTTGCCTGTGCCGCATCAAGATAACTTCTCCGACATTAGAAATGAGCGTCCTGAGTAATTTTATAAGTCTGCAACATGTAACCAGTCTGGCGCGAGGAAGTAAAATTAATAGCAGTGAAACCTCAAATGCATGTCAGCTGCCTCACGGACAAAAGGAGCGTTGCACTGTTTGTTGTTCTTGCAGACTCAATCTAAGATTTCTCCTCAACTTTCTTAAATTTATCTGCTCTTCTCATCTGGGATTGCTCAGCCAAGAACAACAAGCAGCTACAGAACGGAAACACACCCATATGCATGCTCACACATAAGCCTAGTGCACACATCAGTGAAGGCAGGAACACACACAGACGAGCGCAGGCACACAGTGACGCTCTTCTTGCTCTCAGCGGCAGGCACATACATTGGCACATGTGTCCGTGTGTAATCACCTGGTGCTATCAAAACACCTTTGAAAGGCATATTACGGTGCCTTGTGCCCGGCTTTGAGCGCGAGTCAAGATAAAACCTCTATTCCTGCAGGGGTCTTGAGAAGAATGTCTGGATGCATAAAGACGCACCAGTGATGAAATCTTATCACGTGACACCTTGTCTGCGACTGAAATAAAGTCCTTTGTAGTATGAGTTGCATATCAGACCAGTTACATATCTTATCTAATCAGCTACAGATGAAAGTGTGGTTTTATGGATTCTGGGTGGCTGGCAGAAGCCATGTCTATCACTGGATGGTACCCATCACATACATCCATGTGTCAAATGATTGTACCACATCAAATGAGACTTAGAGATGATGCTGGTCATCAGCTCTTTGACAAATTTACTGTATTTTGATGGCCCTGTCATCCTAAATGCTGCCCCTGTACTGTATATCCCACTAACCAAATTCAATTCATAGAACTTTAATACATCTGCACCACTTGTTCTCTTTCATTCTTCTCTACTGTTAACAGCAGCCTAACACAGCATGGCTATTAGCAGTCAGGTCAGGAGAAATCAAGCATGCACCTAATAGGGAACAGGTTGAAATCCACATTTAAACAGTTGTTATCACACTATGAGGGGTAGCACTATTGACCTTATAGAACCACAGGTGCATTATGACACCCAGGTAACATATGTTTCTTAGCAGCACATTTAAACTCTCAGGCCAGCACGGGATGCAGAAACACTATTGGTGGAATAAGTCCTTGATATGCCCTTAGATCAGCAGTTGTTGCTTTGAATTGGAACAATGAATCTGGAAGGGAAAGAAAGGACTTTTAGTGAAAGGGCATTTGGGCTTCTGAAGCTGGTCAGTTTAGATACAAAGCTTTAACAGCTTTAACAGCCTAGACAGACTTGCAAAAGAAAATCAGCGTTGACTGTGGACGCAGACCGCAGCCTGTGGTCTAAGAGATCGCGGTTGTGCGCTCAGTCATCCACCTCGACTTCCTCCCTGAGACTTTTTGTGGCCGTGTACCAACATCATGCTACTTCCACCTTTGCTGCTGAAAGAAGACTGTCATTATTCTTAGGACCGCAAGACACCACTTGTGAGGAAAATTTTAACAGACAACCAGTGCTGTCATTTTTCAGGTGGCTTTGGTCTCCAAACCTCCGGTAACTGGCTACAGCTGAGTCAAAGCTACTGGGGGAGCACTATCTTGATTTCTCACTATAATTGTAGAATACCTGTGGGGAGAGACATGGAATAAATCTCAGCATAATGAGGAGTAGATGACTTGTTACCTCATCGTGTTTTCCACAAAAGCCCCTATGCCCATATGCAACTTCTCTAGACAGTATTTAAGAAATCATCATTTACTCTTCCATTTTCCTTATCTGTTCCTCGTTTGATTTTTTTTTCTCTCCATGTATTTTCTTGTTCTCTACATCCTTTTATCTCTTACTCACTCGGATCTAGCCACTTGTCTCTTTCTTCTTGCTTGTTCTTGCATGACCATGTCTCTCAGTGTGGCCTGGTCAGTCAGCGCAATTACTTCTCTGTGCATTGGATTACCTACAGTATCATAGCCAGAAATTCTCATTATCCACTAAAAGGAAAAATCCATGTGCTTCCTTGCTGCAATATCTGCTTCTCTCTTCTTGCTGTCTATTCTGTGTGTTTGCTCTCCTCAAAGATAAAGTCTCCCACAGCTTGACTTTTCCAGGGGCTAAACTAATTCAATTAGAGAGGGCATGTTTGAGTGCAGCCTGGAGTTGCACCAGCATTGAGCCAACATTGCAGAACAGGACATACTGTAGTATAAAAGAGAGTCTGTCAGGTCAAACACTCTGTGTTGATAATAATAAAGCCAACATAAATATCTCATCCCGGGCATGAATTTCGCTGTGGGGAAATTCATTTTGTTACTTGAGCTTCAGGTTCATCGGTTTTTATACGTGGGACAGCACACTCTCGTCTGCTGGGAATGTGATGAACAAACACAGGAGAA
Organism: Lates japonicus; assembly: GCA_033238685.1. Lineage (NCBI taxonomy): Eukaryota > Metazoa > Chordata > Actinopteri > Centropomidae > Lates > Lates japonicus. The sequence continues at coordinate 13,790 of BRZM01005866.1, read as the reverse complement.
ATGGAGAGATGAAGATGAGGGGGAAAAAAACAAAAGGCATGTACTGCAGTCAGCAGTGTCCTGAAGAAAAGACTCTTTTCTGATGTACATCTTTTGTTTGTGTTTCTTTTTTTTAATCAGAAAAAGGCAGAGTATGAGGCATATATGCACACAAGCAAACATGCACATGTACACCTTTCGTTCTGCTGTGTGTGTAATATGTTTGTGCATGGGTATGCATGATACCTGCTTCTTTCATTACCATGCCTTTAAAGCATTCTGTGTGCCTAATCAAGCTCTTCAGAGGTTATGGCTTCCCTGAACATCACTGAGAGACTTCCTTAGTTTGATTGCTGACTTTAGCTTTGGCCTTGGGTGAAACCTTTGTGGTACTGGAGCAATGTTTGCTGCTGATGCTGCATTGCGCTCACGCTGGGGATTATATGGCAGCAGTGGGAATAGTGGTTTATGCCTGTGCACTCTTGTTTAAGTTTGAAGGCCATAGTTGGCAGGCAGTGTGTTACTGTTAACAAATGTATTGTGTGTGTGTGTGCTGGCATGTACGTAATGTGTACGTGCCTGCATGTGTGTGAGCTGCTTTGTATAATTGGAATATGAGTCCACATATACCCTGGTATTCACGTAGGCAGTACAGTATCCTTGCATGCTTGTCACTGCATTTACGGCATTGAAGAGGGCATTCCAAAATTAGGTCTATGGTACTTGATGGTCCACATGAAATGATCTATGGCTAACCTATTGTTCCCATTTACCCTCATTTACTGACGTTATTCCCCTCCATATACCTAATTTTTGCTCATGTACTTAACCAATACTAGCCATGATTATACACAATTATGCATTCTTATCCCCTTATACATATGTTGAAAAACACAGAGAACGTATAGCATGCATTACGCTCACTCATTTTCTCTATATTAGTTAATAAAGTCATTTTTGGAAACTTTAAAGTAGCTTTTTTTTTCTTGCTGATATTCTTTGATTCCACCTTCTGTTTCAAATTGTGAAAGAATTGCAAAAGGAGTTTTTTGCAGTCCATCTATCAAAGTTAAATATTGTTCCAGCATGAGCAAACATCACAAAAGGGTATCACGGCCATGAAAATATTACCATAATAAACAGTATCACATGTGTTTCTGTCAGTTATATAGATAAGAGGAGCCAACTGGATTCCCCTTTGTAATCTAACAGCTATCACCTGTCATTCAAATAAAAAGTAATTGGAACGATTACATTAGTACATGAAAATTAAATGGGAACGGCCAGGACAGTCTTCAGACAACAATCAATACATGTAATATAGAGCCGCCGCACGCACCAAAAACATATAAAAGATTTATGATTTATTAGAGTGAGTGCTCGTTCCAGTCAAAATTACAATGTGAAGAAATGATGTCTTACTTTGGTTGTCAATCTTTACATGATACACACGCACAAACACACATGGACGCACACAGACACAAAAGGTTGGGCCAAAAACGCTGAAAGCAAAAAGCAAAATCCCATAAATGAGAAACCATGATCATAAGTGATGAATCAAAACTACAAGTGAGAAACCAAAACTATAAGCAAAAGGAAAAAAAAGACGTCAAAGAGGAAAGAAAACTGTAAACAATACAGCTGCAAATGAGAGTGCTGGTGTGAAGATCAATTATCCATTTTTTGTTGTGTAAAATAGTTAAAATAGATAAACACATACTTAAACCCTCAAATTCTTTGCTTGCCTTTACATGTTTTTAATCTTTGTTTTTAGTTCTATTTCTTATTAGAAAGCTTGTGAACATGAAACGCTACATAATCTGGATTCATAAAGCAGGCTACTTCCCCCCAGCTGCATGTTTCTACTTATTTTGAGCAATTAAAGCAGAAGGTCTTTTATGAGTCTAAAGAGACCAATGATGTGTGTCATTCACTTGATCATACTTGAGCTTACAGGAACCAGTGAGCCTGTCTATAGTTAAAACAGGGACAGAATCCAACAGAACTTATTGAATCTGGTGATAATACAAGTAACATGTAAAGGCAAAACAACAAATTAGAGAGAACAAGTAACTACTTGATATGATGAAATCAGCACCCTCACCCTTCTCATTTGCAGTTTTCTTTCCTTGAGTTTTGTTTTGTTGCTTTGCTTATGGTTTTGGTTTCTCATTTGCAGCTTGGATTAGTTTTTTTTTATGGTTTCGGTTTTCTCATTTATGTTTTTTTTTTCCTTTCAGCCTTTTTTTCAGACTTCCTTATCCTGGTGACACAAGAAACCATCATGGCGACTTAACACCAGCAAAGTGAGTAGTCCCCCTGCCCCCCCAAAAAAAACTTTCTCCTGTCCATTGTATTTCATCATGATGGTTTCTTGAATCACTATGATAAGGAAACAAAACTGGACCCATAGGGGGTAAACGCAGCCGTATCATGTGACCGGATAGGTAGATGAGCGAAAGTGTGTGCTAAGACAGGTGTTTTTATTTATGTTGGCCAGTTTAGACGCTAAAAGATTGTTACAGCACACACACTCACCAGCAAACAGAGCAGCAGTCCTATCGACCCGTTCGCCACAGGCCTGGTCGGAGTGTCTTTCTCAGAGTACGACCTTTTTGCTCTTTATCTGACATTTCATCAAGGCTTCGTGTAATCCCAGAATACATGGATTTACTGTGATTTCTGCCTCTGTCTGTGCAGGGATGTGATGCCACGTGTTGTGTACACCTACCAAGTCCAAACCATCTCCAGCCGGAGTGAGAGTGAGAGTGAGCCCTCCCCACCTTTGGTGCACGAACTGGGGTCACCTTACTGCGGAGATGGACGAATCCAGAGGTAACAGGCACCCACGCACACATGATTAAAATATATAAACTAAAATGCGTGCATAGAGATGTACAATTAAGCATTTTCAGAAAAACAACCTTTACTCGTAATGTGTCTAATTTGGTATTTATAAGTTTGGCAGTATGTGTGTATGTATGTTTTCTAAGTACTGCTTCCTGCTTTTCTAGTTCCAAAGGAGAAGAATGTGATGATATGAATTCTATGAATGGAGATGGCTGCTCCAGTCAGTGCAAGAAAGAGCCCTTCTTCAACTGTATTGGTACGTCCTATCGATGATGATATCTTTCAGGTTACAAAACAAATGTTTGCAGTCACTTGTTTATCTCACTGGATTGCTGTTGCGGAAACCAAGGGGAGTAAATTTACCTTAAGTGCACCTTTGTGATCAAGGTATTTTACCCCTGACTTCTCAAGCAGATGTGCTGTTATACATATTGGTACCTGTGAGTTAATGATCCTGTATAATATATAGCAAAGGCATTGCTTATAAATGTATCCAGGGCTAATGTGGTCTAGAAAGAGTACAGTATAGTAAATGAAATAATTTTTTACTAACTCTTGTGAAAAAAGGCCAAAAGAGATATTTTAAATGAAACGTACATTTTACATGCAGCATTTATCGAGTTAAGATTTGACCACCAGTTTCTTACGTAACATTATAATTCTGTTTTCTTCTGTGTCATGATATTATTGTCTGTTTGGATTTGACTGACATAGGGTTTTTTTTTTTTTTTTTTTTTTGCATTATTTCACAAAAACAGAAGGGCTGCAAAGTTTTTGATGAGACCCACAGGCAAAGTTTGTGAATGAACAGATCTGACATCTGGGCATCTTTTATCCAAGTACTCCATGCCTTTCTGAAAAGAATATGAATACCATTAGATATCATAATCACTTTGACCTGTAAAAAAAAAGAGAAAAAAATAATCTGGAAATCATTATTTTTTACAAGCCTGACTGGTCTTATTTTACATAGTTGAGTGACTGGTATCTCCTACGTTTTTTTGTTTTATGAATAGATGGATGGTTTCCTGTCCAGTTCTCCTGCTGTCCGACAATCATTTTGCCCCCCCCCCCCCCACCCCACCCCCTGTTGTGACTGTGTGTGTGAGTGTGTTTGTGCATGTACAGGACATGCATGCATGCACAAACACATGTGAGCCTCTGCGAAGTGGCCACTTAATCCCTGTCAGATTGCTGGATGACTGCATTGGCTGTGCTGTTTTTCCATCAACTGCAGTGCTAGGGGAAGTGTGTGTCAGTGTGCACGTGTGTGTGTGTGTGTGTGTCTGACACTGTCTGACATAGTTGTAGTTTTGCACAGAAATCTGACACTATAATGACGGGACCTTCTGTCCATCTGTCTGTATGTGTGAGAGAGTGCCTGCTTGTCAGTGTGCTGGATAGTGAAAGAGAGAGCTGGATGGAGAATTGACACTAAGTATACAGCAGGGCCAGCGTGCTACAGTTTGGATGAGCTTTAATAGGCTATTCACACGATTGAGCCGAATTATATCTGGAATTGATGAAATCGACAAGTTATTTTCACATGACCCCACCTGTCAGTCAGTCCCATTGGCTTCGTCTCATTAGGGCTTCAAGCCACAGTAAACACAGGTGCAGATAAAGCATAAAGGAAATGCAATATGATTTTCTCAAGCCATATTCACATATCAGTTTTATCACTACAGTGATAGTTTTGGAAGGTCACATTTCTTTCTCTTCCCCCGCTTTGACATGTTCTCAAAAGAACCAACACACAAAACAGGCGTAGTTTATTTTGTTAGCCTCTGCACCTTTCATTTCTTTCCTGTCTATCCATCTTTGTTCAACTCATCACTCTCTTTTTCTCCAACTGTAGAGCTCCCTTCTTTTTGCTCTTGCACTCAATCACCTTCCCACTTTTTTTCCGTTATCTGTTTATTCTATCCCTGTCCGACTTCAAATACTGTAGCGATACACTTTCTCCTTTTCCATTCTTTTCCTCCTCTCTTTAGCTCACACTTTGCTCTGTTACTCCTGCAGCTTTCACGAGCCACTGTTCGAGCTTCCTCTCGTCTCAAGTCTCGCTCCTTCCCTTCACCTCTGCCTCTGTTCCTGCTGAGTGAGTGGCGGGAGCGTATTCTGTATGCCCCCTCAGTAGCCCCTCGTTTCACCATTGCCAGAGCACAGAACTGACTTGAGTTTTTGGCTGTGCTGGGGAGGGCTGGAATTTCGAGGAGGAGGCCCCGGCCAACTTGGCACAGAATGCCGCCTTTCCCCCTAACTGGAACCCCACCGGCTGACACTGCTTTAGCTGAGAGCTGAGAGCAATGAGGCCCAGGCAACCTCCCTTGCTCTGCTCCCCTCTCCTCCAGTCCATAAGCTTCCAGTTCCAGACCTTAACTCCGGGTGGGATGTCTGGAAAAATTACTGCTGTATCTTTCTTTACCTCTTGACTTTGTCTGCCCCCCCCCCCCCCCACTACGCCCTCCTCCCTTCTGCGTTTGTCTCTCTTGCTCATTTTATCACTCTCCCCCTTCCATTCTTTCTTTTTGTTTCGTTCTTCCTGACCTTAACATATTCTCTCATCTCCTTCGGCAGATCTTCACACACTCAAGAATTTATCCTCCTTTTCTCCATGCACCTTTTCTCCCTCACCCCCCCCCCCCACCCCACCCCTTTTTATCTGGTCCTCTCCCTCTTGACCTTCCACAATAGCAGAGATGAGGTTAGAAATTGTATCAGGGATCAGGGGGTATGAATGTTCTATAAAAAAGGATGAGAGACGGGGGGGAGTAGTAAAGGTTGGAGTTTGTATAAACTCACCTGTATGGCATTGTACAAATGAAAATATGGTAGATAGAGAGAAGCAGGGTGGTAGTGGGGGATATGAAGAATCAAACATTAGCATGCTTAAAAGTCACAAAAACAGAGGTAATGATTTATTTAAAGTTAAACCTTTCCCCTGATCTCCTTATACCTGCAGAGGAGCCAAGCATGTGCTACTACTATGATGGCGACGGGGTGTGTGAGGACTTTGAGCGAGAGACTGGTGTGAGAGACTGTGGCCTCTACACCCCCAGTGGTTTCCTGGACCAGTGGGCCTCCACTGTTGAGGTTTCCCATGAGGAGAAGCCTTACTGCTCTGGTGAGGTAGCTGCTGGATACCCTGCTGTTACTAAGGTAAAGCAATAAACAGCCCATCTTATCTAACATTACAGCTGCCCTCAATTAAAAAAAAAAAAGGTTTTATGTAATTTATCATGTAATTTATCATCCATACATGGTGTTCCTGTCTGATATCACACAAAATCACTTTGATTTGTTGCTATTGCTTTCTCATCCAGGAATGCTTTACATATCATGATAACGAAGCCTCAATTTTTGGGAGACACATAAAAACAGAGCATTTTGGTGGTTTACCAGTTAAATATTTTCAGACACTGGGACATTTAATTAAATGTCTCTCGGGGTGGGTGCTGAAGTTTTCTGCTCTCATTAAAGTAATGCGTATTGAAGGTGAGAGAAGAAGCCATTGATTCCACCTAAGCCCGGTGGAAGCATTGATCTGTTGCTGTTGCAACACAGAAAGGGGCTGATTGCCCAAAACATTAGACATACATTCACACACCCTTAAAGCTTCTGACAAAAAGAAGTGTATTAAGCTCAATCCTATTTAATCACCTCTCCCTAATATGGTCAGTCAAAGCTAAGGCATGTTGTTGAAGTGTACTACCTCCTGTATTATTTCTTATTCCTTATTGTCCAGTCTCTTGATAGCTTTCAGGGTATTTGCCATGAAAACCAAACATCCTGTAGTGTCTTACTATGATGTTAAGAGTGACATCAGTATCCATTGTTACATTTTATGATTGTGATTATTTTAACCCTGCAAAGAAGAGACCTTTTGTTGAATGATTAAGCCTTTATTCCTCTACACTGACAGTGCCCTATCTTGCCTCTGAGGCATGTGTGTGTGATGTTGGAAGTGTGTGATGTTGGAACTAGAGCTTGTTCCCACTGCTGATGGTGCATTTTACAAGGCCAATGTACTGGTTGTTCTTGAGCAGCTGCGGTCAGGTGCCTTGCTCAAGAACACTTTGGCAAAGATTTATGCAAACCGAGGTAGGAGATTAACCAACACCATTTAATGCATTTGATATTTATATGGCACCACATCAGTCTGAGCACAAAAGGGAATGCGATCCAACCGACAACATTGCAGATGTTTTATTCTCTGAGACACCAGTGGAACATGTCCATGTAACCATAAAGAAAGGATTTCTGCTGTGAAGGACACATTGTCCATACAAAAAGAACTTTTAGTGTGGAGAACACACTGTTCCCCAAGGGTCATATGTGATGAGATCACCTCGTTACAAGGCCACTGACTGTACACTCTATGTGAACACACAAGTGCATGTGCATGAGTGGGAAAATATGCAAACATAGGTTAACAAAACACACTATCTCTCTCTCTCACTTTCTCACACATTCTGTCATCTATCCAGGAAATCACAGCTTGGAAAGCTTGTAGGTACACTATTACATCAAAAAATTGTGTCCTCAAAGCCCATTCCTCTCACCAACGTCAGTACATATTGATGTAATCACTGACATTTATTTTTCCTCTCCAGTAACATGCGCTACAGCCGCATCAAATGCCATCTCTTCAACTCCAAATTAACTTTGATTGCACTGTGTCCTTGCAGTTTCGAGCATATGCACACACACACACAAAATAAAATAAAACCTGCATGTGTTCTCGCACACAAATGCACACAAAGTCGTGCACACTTGTTTGCTTATGGTAGTCTCTTGGAAAACAAAGATAACACAGCGCGGCCTCAAATAACTTCAGTTGAGATCCTTGTTCAGGCAGCGCTCCTAAGCGCTTGTGCAGTTGCATGCATGTGGCTATGGCGACTGTCCTGGAGGCTCACGCCACAGATGAAGCATGTGAGGACTGGTTCTGGAGATGAAGACCAGGCAGTAGGCTTCATTCATAGATCCAGTTTAAATGTGGCCACTTTAGAACAACATATAAAAAACCACAGTGGCTGATCAGTAGCAAAACAATGTTATTGAACGTGTTACCTATTTTGGAGGCGCTTTCAGTGATGTCCAGCTATCTGGTATTTTAATTGCTGGTTTTGCTGACAGTCACCAAAATTCAGCCGCAGAGCACCCAACAAATAGTTTTTAGGCATCTGGACTGCATTCCCTAGCTTAGGGTGCCATGTTCCAGTTTTCTCTCTAGTTTGTGGGCAATTGTTTACATAACAGATTCAACTCTCCTGGCTAACTTCGAAGATTTGTTGGTGGAAAGAGAATATGAAAGATGTATAAACGTTTCATGTGATAATAACCAAGATATCCAAAGTCCAAGCCTCAGATCTACATAGTTACTTGGGATGGTATACTGTTGATCTATGATCTTTATTGAGATTTTGATGCAGTTTTTCTGAGCAGTGTTGTCTGGCAAAAGCACTGTGGCTTTGCTGATGCAGACTCACATATTGCCCTTGACAGGAAGTTAGAAAACTGTTGGGGTAGTACATTGCTTGGCAACTTTGAGATGACTGTCATCAATATTAAAATGGTGAGGACTGACAAATGGTGACTGCAGGGCTTATTTTCTGTATTCAAGGGAGACAACCCTGAATATGTTGCTTGTTGTGTACTTTACATCTGACTTGGAAAACGGAGTATGAACTCAACCCATGAAGCCGAATGAAGACAAGGCGTCATTTCTTGTTGGGTACTTGGCACATAGAGTAACCCCTTGATCTCAGCACAACCACACTCCCGAGACAATGTCATTACAGCGGCACAAAGCCAAAATGACAGTAAAATTCTCTGCTGGAGTTGGTGTCTGGTTAACCACTAGCATTCATCCCACAGTATGTACCATTATTGTCCTTCTTGTGCTTGTTTGTATGCTGGTGTGTGTGTGTGTGTGTGTTTGTGTGGGAGAGAGACGAATAAAGAGCGAGAGGCAAACAGAGGCCCAGAGAGAGGTTATAAGTGCAAAGGGAGTGTACAAAGAAAACCAATTTTAAGTGTCTTAGCAAGGTGTTGGGCCACCACAAACCACCAGAGCAGCTTCAGAGCTCCTTGGTTTCTCCAAATCTTTTGATCTCTACTGAAAGGATAACCCCAACCTCCCTAAAGACATTCCCTCATTTATCAAGTCTGTGAATACAAGCTGAACTAAGAACAAGAGCCAAATTCTTTCTAGTGGATTAATTAAACTGGAGGTACAGAAATGAGCTTCTCTCCCAAACTTTGCCGCATTACCATGTTGTCAAGCACTTGAAAAACTGTCTGTGCAAATGACTCAGTGCTAGTTGTAGTCATTAGTTTTATCAGAAACCAACAGGACATTGTCCTGCCTTGCTAATAGCTCACTTTTTCCTTTGTGGTTTAATTTAATCATGTTTCCATGTTCATGGCTCACAGGTCTTTGGTAGAGTTGGACTAGAGATGTGCCTCCCTGATACAGAACAATGCTAAAGTGTAGCTGACTCTCCCTCTCTGTGTTTGTGAGTGTTTTTTTGTTCTGAATGAGCGTGCTGGGGGTAGGGGGAGTGGATAGTAGATCATTTCCTTCTGATCTAGTAAACAAGTCCTGTATTGGCTTTGTGGATCAGTCCTGTTTGATGTCTAAAGACAGTGTTGATTCTGTGTGTGTGTGTGTGTGTCCGTGTGTCTGAAAGAGAGAGGGAGAGCGAAGCGGGCAGCAGTGATAGGGATCTTTGCGGATGCAAGAAAGCAACAACAGCACAAGAAGGCACTTGAGGAGAAAGGGAGATCATGTATCTGCACGAAATCTCAAGTGCTATGTACTTTTTTTTGTGTATGTGTGTGTGTGTGTGTGTGTGTGTGTGTGTAAGAGGTATGCACATGGATATATTTCTACTGCAAAACACACAAACATAGATGGATACTGAGACACATCATTTATCTATTAAACACGATTGTGAATGACTGTCTCAATATGCAGCGTTAGTGTATGAGAGAGCTGACTTCTGACTATGAGAGAGACTTTTTTTTTGCTTAACTTTTGAATCTTCACGCACCAGGGCAAAGCCAAGGAGAAGGATGGGTGAATGCTCCCATATTTAAACCACCGCTGAGGGAGGGTTCAGCAACATAAGAATAAATGGTGCATGGAGCCATAAACACATACTGTCCTTTTGTACACAATAGCTTAGTAGCCTGCAGTCCACCTTACAGAATGTAAATGTGTGCTAGATCTTTGTAAGGATGGCACACATTCATTTTTGGGTCATGGAGTGTGAATCCCAGCACTAACTTGTAGAGGCAGAAACTACAGCGGTAATGCTATGGTCATATTTTTTGCACTTGTTGATACAGAAAGGGTGAAATAGCAGGGAGTCGAGCCAAAAAAGAGGAAAAGAATAACATGCAGACTTAGGAAATGGAGGAAAGGTTGAGATTTTGAATGGTATATAAAGATACATTATGTCATGGCTGAAATGACATATGACATAATGTAGGGAATCTGAACCATAAATGACAAATGACTGATGGATGAACAGATGGGGTTAGTGGTTGTAATTGGAGGTATAACAATCTGGAAATTAGTTTGACCGACAGCCTCACTGCAGTCAAAAGAAAATACATCACTGAATAAAAATTATTGTGAAAGTAGAAAATGGTCCAAAACCACTCTTATTGGCCATTCCCACATTAAAATGTCCTCAAATGAGCAGTTTGATCCAATCAAAATACCATATGGACACCAGAGAATGTATGAAGTTAATAAAGCTGAGACACATTAATGATCACAAAAGTGCCTAACTGCCAGTATAAAATTCTATCCAGGTTTAATAGTTGTGTTGTTTTTAACCTTTTTGTTCCCTCTTTCAGTGTCAGACCCATTACAAAATGTTGTAGAGGACCTCTAATGTGGGGCTACCTGTGAATACAGTAAGGTGTCCTCAGCTTATTTAAAAGATTCTTCCTTCTTTCTTGATCAAGCTCACACACAGGTATGCAGTCAGACAGAGACACACAAGCAAAAACACGCACACTCACAGTGCCGACTCCATGCAGGATTATAGGGCAGGTCCATAGGGGACTGAAATGTACTACTGCTGTCTTTCTTTGTGGAGCAGAACATAATGTTCCCCCACTACCACACCATGGAATATGGTGAGCCAGCTCAACTTGCTCTAGGGGGATTGGATTGGAGAACTGGCCCTAGCAACTAACCTGTGTGTGTGTGTGTGTGTGTGTGTATGTGTGTGTTTGCCCATGTGCTTATATGTCCATGTGTGTGCAGACTGCTTGCCTTCATGCACATGTGTGTAGATGAGTTTGTGTTAGCAGGGAGGGGTGCATGTGCATTCGAACTTTAAGATCAAACAGCAAGCCAGGTGATTTCTCCAGAGAGGGTCCGCTGCCCAGGCAATCTCTGACGCAACCCCTGGGCACCCCTGGAGAACACTTCCCTTAATTATACATAAGCAACAGAAGGGATAACATTTTAGTCCTCTCACGCTGCAAGAAATTGCCTATATGTGAGGTTCACCCATCTCAAGATGTAAAACAAACATATGTGCATGAGGTCTGGATTAAATAACCTCTACTACATTCATCTTCAGGTAAGCAATGCTTCAGAGGAAGAAGAGAGGCACTGTAAAAGAAACAATTCTGGCTAGTAAAAACAAGGAAACAATAAATGGCCCAGTTTTGTCCCAGGTCCAAAAAAAAAAAAAAAAAAAAGCGGCAGCGTGTTTGTATACTTAAGTAGAGGATACATGCATACTGTAGATAGGCTACTGCAGAGCATGTATACACATTCACGCACATTTTCCCCTACATATACATGCAAACAAACACACAGGCAAACTTGCACATACTGTTGCACAAGCTGAAACACACACACACACACACACACACACACACACATACATGCCCACAAAAACAAAAGCTCATACAGTAGCCGCGCTGTTGCTTTCAGCAGTACAGGAGGGCCAGCTTCTCTGGCACTGTCTCTCTCACCAACATTCCCCCAAACCACACAGCCCTCGTCAGGCACGGTGCCAGTGACATAAGCGTGTGGTAACATTAAAAAGAAACCTCTGGGATGGCGTTCCTTTTTCCCTTTTACTTTTCCCGTTTCAATTATTATTGTGGTTCTGCCATGTGGAAACCTCATTGTGGCTGGTGTATTTTTTTCATGGCACTGATGACCCCCCCATAACATTTTCAAGCTGTTAATATGCAGGGTTTTGGCCCTGTTTTATTGAGCATAGGGGGCCACTGACTGAGGGACATTTATATTCTCTGCAGACCCATCTGTTTTCAACTACGCTCACCAATCCCTATACATTGTTTGTGGTCTGTGTTCTCCTACCACCCAGTCGCTACTCATGTCTGCCCTGATGAGACTGGGATAGGTAAACTGTATAATTGCAGCCACTCACTAACTTTTACAGCCCCATTCTCAGTAGGCCATGGAAGTCGCCCATCATTAGCCCTGGACCAATGAGACGGTGAGCTTCGGTGGGTATGGGTGGGGCTGGGTGACAGGACATTACCTCACACACCAGGCGCTCACCAGCATTCCAGTAAACCATGGGATGGTGCTTGGAAACTCATACTAGTTTCTCTCTGTTGCTCTTTCTCTTTTTCTCTCCACAAATGCCTCACAGATGCTCACTCCTGCTTCCCATGCTCAGGCTTCAAATTTTTATACGTGCCTTTAGCAAAGAGAAAAAGAGAAAGAGCAACAGAGAGAAACTAGTATGAGTTTCCAAGCACCATCCCATGGTTTACTGGAATGCTGGTGAGCGCCTGGTGTGTGAGGTAATGTCCTGTCACCCAGCCCCACCCATACCCACCGAAGCTCACCGTCTCATTGGTCCAGGGCTAATGATGGGCGACTTCCATGGCCTACTGAGAATGGGGCTGTAAAAGTTAGTGAGTGGCTGCAATTATACAGTTTACCTATCCCAGTCTCATCAGGGCAGACATGAGTAGCGACTGGGTGGTAGGAGAACACAGACCACAAACAATGTATAGGGATTGGTGAGCGTAGTTGAAAACAGATGGGTCTGCAGAGAATATAAATGTCCCTCAGTCAGTGGCCCCCTATGCTCAATAAAACAGGGCCAAAACCCTGCATATTAACAGCTTGAAAATGTTATGGGGGGGTCATCAGTGCCATGAAAAAAATACACCAGCCACAATGAGGTTTCCACATGGCAGAACCACAATAATAATTGAAACGGGAAAAGTAAAAGGGAAAAAGGAACGCCATCCCAGAGGTTTCTTTTTAATGTTACCACACGCTTATGTCACTGGCACCGTGCCTGACGAGGGCTGTGTGGTTTGGGGGAATGTTGGTGAGAGAGACAGTGCCAGAGAAGCTGGCCCTCCTGTACTGCTGAAAGCAACAGCGCGGCTACTGTATGAGCTTTTGTTTTTGTGGGCATGTATGTGTGTGTGTGTGTGTGTGTGTGTGTGTGTTTCAGCTTGTGCAACAGTATGTGCAAGTTTGCCTGTGTGTTTGTTTGCATGTATATGTAGGGGAAAATGTGCGTGAATGTGTATACATGCTCTGCAGTAGCCTATCTACAGTATGCATGTATCCTCTACTTAAGTATACAAACACGCTGCCGCTTTTTTTTTTTTTTTTTTTTTGGACCTGGGACAAAACTGGGCCATTTATTGTTTCCTTGTTTTTACTAGCCAGAATTGTTTCTTTTACAGTGCCTCTCTTCTTCCTCTGAAGCATTGCTTACCTGAAGATGAATGTAGTAGAGGTTATTTAATCCAGACCTCATGCACATATGTTTGTTTTACATCTTGAGATGGGTGAACCTCACATATAGGCAATTTCTTGCAGCGTGAGAGGACTAAAATGTTATCCCTTCTGTTGCTTATGTATAATTAAGGGAAGTGTTCTCCAGGGGTGCCCAGGGGTTGCGTCAGAGATTGCCTGGGCA
>BRZM01005851.1:0-10033 GCA_033238685.1 Lates japonicus | reverse complement strand
ATGTCATAGATACATAGATACATACAAACCAGAAAATTTGAATAATTACATTTTGGAAATCTCCGGTGAATAAGTGTGTTTTAAAGTTTGCTCTAATTCAGCTCCTCTGAGGTTTGGGGACTGTTCCAAAGTCCAAGAGTCATGACAGAAAAACTATGCTGTTTTCTGTCTGGACCTCTGAACAGCTCACAAACTGATATGAGGACCTGAGATTACACTAGTAGGTGGCCAAATAAAATTCGAAATGATTAGGTTAACAGGGACCCACTGAAGTATGGTCTTGGTTTTGTTAAAAGCATAGTTCTGGATCAACTGAAGCTGAGCTGATGTGGACTGGCTGAGGTGGATGAACGGGTTTTCAAAGTTTCAAAGGTTTTCAGTCCAGATGTGGCAAGAGCAAGAGAATTACCTTTTCTGAATCACTGGTTGTCAGTCGAATGGATTAGTAGCTCTGACACGCTCCATCCATTTATCTATGTGACATTAGAAGATGTGCTCACTCTGACGAATCAATGTCTCTGCTCCTCATCCTCTCTCTATCCAGATAATGGGGTTTAATGGTGCTGGTCCACTGAGACCTATTTAGTATGAGATATGATGGGGGTTGGCGTAGGGTTGTTCAGGGGAGTGGGGTGTCTGCCATGTGTTAGTATTGTGGCACAGACCCTGTCATGATTTAATCAGCATATTTGATTGACAGAGCCACGTTGTGGTATTAATCAGAGTGTTGGCCATCTGCACATGGACCAAGAATGACCAAGGTCTCCAACTCTGTCTCTTCACACAGGAAATCAATATGCACTCAAGTCAATGGACAGACATTGTCTTACATTACAACATTGTCACATTGCCATTGCATTAGATCTCTGTCTCAATACAAGTGTCATGTCTTTAAATGTTACTACTTTTCAGAGAGCATGATTTTCACCCAAAATAGTAAGCTTACATTAAATGTAATCATCTATTTTCTTTTCTTTCTTTTCCTTTTTCTTTTTTTAAAAATGCTGAATCATTACTATGACAACTACTTTTTACTGGTCAAATGAACTAAATGTGGAAATTCAGAGACTGTAGAGAGCAAGCTACACTTTCAATAGCTTTTTACAATTTTATTTTAAGATGTGGGTGGCATGGTGGTGCAGTGGTTAGCACTGTCACCCCACAGCAAGAAGGTTCTGGGTTCACACCCGAGTTTGCCCAGGGCTTTTCTGTGTGGAGCTTGCATGTCTCTGGACTGTAGGAGGAAGCCGGAGTACTCAGAGAGAACCCATGCAGACACAGGGAGAACATGCAAGCTCCACACAGAAAAGCCCTGGGCAAACTCGGGTGTGAACCCAGAACCTTCTTGCTGTGGGGTGACAGTGCTAACCACTGCACCACCATGCCACCCACATCTTAAAATAAAATTGTAAAAAGCTATTGAAAGTGTAGCTTGCTCTCTACAGTCTCTGAATTTCCACATTTAGTTCATTTGACCAGTAAAAAGTAGTTGTCATAGTAATGATTCAGCATTTTTAAAAAAAGAAAAAGGAAAAGAAAGAAAAGAAAATAGATGATTACATTTAATGTAAGCTTACTATTTTGGGTGAAAATCATGCTCTCTGAAAAGTAGTAACATTTAAAGACATGACACTTGTATTGAGACAGAGATCTAATGCAATGGCAATGTGACAATGTTGTAATGTAAGACAATGTCTGTCCATTGACTTGAGTGCATATTGATTTCCTGTGTGAAGAGACAGAGTTGGAGACCTTGGTCATTCTTGGTCCATGTGCAGATGGCCAACACTCTGATTAATACCACAACGTGGCTCTGTCAATCAAATATGCTGATTAAATCATGACAGGGTCTGTGCCACAATACTAACACATGGCAGACACCCCACTCCCCTGAACAACCCTACGCCAACCCCCATCATATCTCATACTAAATAGGTCTCAGTGGACCAGCACCATTAAACCCCATTATCTGGATAGAGAGAGGATGAGGAGCAGAGACATTGATTCGTCAGAGTGAGCACATCTTCTAATGTCACATAGATAAATGGATGGAGCGTGTCAGAGCTCTAATCCATTCGACTGACAACCAGTGATTCAGAAAAGGTAATTCTCTTGCTCTTGCCACATCTGGACTGAAAACCTTTGAAACTTTGAAAACCCGTTCATCCACCTCAGCCAGTCCACATCAGCTCAGCTTCAGTTGATCCAGAACTATGCTTTTAACAAAACCAAGACCATACTTCAGTGGGTCCCTGTTAACCTAATCATTTCGAATTTTATTTGGCCACCTACTAGTGTAATCTCAGGTCCTCATATCAGTTTGTGAGCTGTTCAGAGGTCCAGACAGAAAAACAGCATAGTTTTTCTGTCATGACTCTTGGACTTTGGAACAGTCCCCAAACCTCAGAGGAGCTGAATTAGAGCAAACTTTAAAACACACTTATTCACCGGAGATTTCCAAAATGTAATTATTCAAATTTTCTGGTTTGTATGTATCTATGTATCTATGACATATTTTTTTTTTATACTTTCCTTAGTTAGGTAACATTACAGAATATATTTCATATAGCACACAGTTCTGTCAGCACAACAACAAAATACTAAACAACATGGTTATATCCCAACATTTCAAACAAGTGTCTGAGTCATAGCATAGTCTGTGTTAGTAAGTGAGGAGCATTTAGGTTGTGTTAAAATATTACACTAATCTCAGGAGTAAATGAACTATTTGTACATGTTGTTTATTCATGTAAGACGTGTTTTTCAGGTGACATGATTCTAAGTAGTTCAATGTGCAACCTGTGTGATGATGATCTCTAATGACCTCTAATATAGGGTCTACTATTGCATATTGATGATTTAAATCAGTTCACAATATGTACTTCCTTCCTTGGCTCTTACCCTTTATATTACTTCTTTATAATTGTTACCCTGTAGCCCAGCTTTGGTCTTATCCCAGTAAATATGGGTCTGTAATTTGTCAACTCCTGGCAACTACTTTCAAAATAGCCATGAAATATTGCTATGGATATTCGTGGTCTTCTGGTGATTTTTGTGACACCACTTCTTCCAGTTTTCCACTTTGAGAGGAAATAAATGGGGAGGTACATTCTGGATACATTTCATTAGTACATTATACAGATACATTAGTATTATACAGCAATCCCATTGGCAATATTGTGTTTGAAAACACTTGAACAGAAAGACTCTTTAATGTACACCCACACTCCACACTACCTGACTGCATGGGAGTACAGTATCTAGATCCCAAATGAACCACAGCTCCTGAGAGCTTCACATCCTAAGCTCTGGGGGGGATGAAAGAAAGAGTGTGTAGAGGCAGCAAATCATCTGTGAAGGGGTGAAGAGTAGAGGGGAGAGTAGCGGGAGAAGTCATCTATGATGGGAGGTCTTAGATGTGATGAAAGAGACTCATCAAGGTGACGAAATTGGAGGCTGGGTGGTGCTGGATCATTCTTTTCTCTGTAAAGAAAGACATTCCTTTAAACTCTGAGCAGCTTAAAAAAATAATGACAGCTGGTGATGAATATGTCATTGTCACCACAAGATCCTCCCTGTGGAAGAGCTGTTGAATTAAGAACTAAGTCAGCACTGAGACCTGGTGTTTTTTTGTAGGTTGAAAATCTAGCAAACTGCTATTTTGACAGTGAGATCTAGGCTGAGGTGTCAAACTAATACATGCCTGGAGTTTTTGTTTGTTTGTTTTTTTATTTTTTTACTTTTTTTATTAGCAATACAGTAGACATCACCTGACTGCACTGTCATTGACCAAAGGAGACAGAGGGCAAAAGGGCAGACTAAGGCAGGTGGTGAGCTATTAACCAGAGAGCAGAGAAGACTGGTTGTCTCTGAGTGATTCAGGGAATTAGGTACTGATGGCTGCCACCTTTTTAGTAAAGAAGGTGGCAAAGAGATCAGCTGAAAAATAATAATTTCCAAGTTTCTTAGATACTGCTGATCTTGTCATTGTAAAAAGTGCTGGATGAAAAGGAAGATAGGAGTGATTGATACTTTTTGAGATCAGTGGGGTCACTGTTTTACGCTGCAGTGAC
This sequence comes from Lates japonicus, assembly GCA_033238685.1. Classification (NCBI taxonomy): domain Eukaryota; kingdom Metazoa; phylum Chordata; class Actinopteri; family Centropomidae; genus Lates; species Lates japonicus. The sequence goes on along the minus strand of BRZM01005851.1, from coordinate 5,960 downwards.
AACAGTTTGAACATCAGGGACCTGGACACCAAGGCCAATGGCAGATGTTGCAATCACACAGCATACAGCTGGTCTGGGCTGTAAACATGGAAACTCTTCTATGCAACTGTGGAAATGTACCATTTTCAAGTCATTGCTGAAAGTGATTAGTGATAAATATTACTGGGTCTGACCTCGCAAGACTGTCAGACTGTCTTTTATGGAAAAGTGATGATTACTAGGTTACAAGGTTTGTTTACCTTTGTTTATGAGTTCCACGAACAGTTGAATATTTTCCATTTAACTGAAATGCCTTTTGTGAAGATTAACAATTTCCAGACTGCTAACAAGAGTTAACAGTATTATATACTTTCTACAGTGGCTTTTTCATTGCTCCACCTCAAGTGATTTCTTTTTTTTTTTTTTTCCTCATTCTATCATAACTGTTGACCAACATATATTGCTAAGATACAATACGGCAACATGGTCACCCGAATGCACCATTAAACAGATTTTAACATTTCTCTAAAATTTGATCCAAAATGACTTTTTTAGCCTTCACACGCAGAAGATACATCACATGCTGATGAGTGTGGTCCCTGAGAAGGGACACATCGAGTGTGTATTTGTTCCTTTGAAGTCATCATTAAAGACTCACATACATTTAAGAAGTCAATATAGGCCATCTTTATTAAGAATTAAAGCTGTTAAACAAATCCTTAGTGCCATGATCAATCACATGTCTCCTGTCAGGTAAGAATGAATCCATCCACTCATTTGCAGAATGCCAGTTCCTAACTGGCAGCTAAACCTGTTACCCTCTTGACCCCTGCAGAGGATACCTCCCCAGGGAGACTGCACCAACAAGATTCCCCCTTTTACTTAAAAGAATCAACTGAGCTCATTTCAGTCCTTGTTCTTACTTGTTTCATTTACTAAAAGCCATTTAAATCAAATTTGCAGATCAATCCTTTCTGCCAGTCATACTTTAGTTACAAAAGCGATAAAACACAGTTGCTGCAAACTCAAATTAATGTATGTGTATGTATCATTCACTGCACTAGTCATTTGTTTGGTCTTCATTTGTCTTTATCACAATCCCCTACAGAATGAGTGAAAAGTCAAATGTTATTTCTTCTCAAGTTCAAATCCCAGGTTGCCTGGGGCTTTTCTGTGTGGAGTCTGCATGTTCTCCCTGTGTCTGCGTGGGTTATCTCTGGGTACTCAAATGCTAAAAATGCAGATACAGGTCTGGAGCTTCAGATCAAACATGTGATCTCAGTGACTCTGACTGTGCTGATGATTGTTATTGCCAGACGGGCTGGTTTGAGTATTTCTGAAACTGCTGATCTCCTGCTGGGATTTTCCCAAACAACAGTTTCTAGAGTTTACTCAGATAACCACTGCATGAAACTAGTTTCATGAACATATCAATGAATTCAGTGTACTTCATTGGCCTTCCCAGTCACCAGATCGGAGCTACTGGGATGTTATAAAATATGAGATTGGAAGAATGAATGTGCAGCCAACAGTTTCCTTTTATGCAAGCAAGTGGCAGAAACTTTACTCAAGGGAAGAGCTATTCATTTTTCAAACAAAGGGTCGTATAGACACAGTGCGCCCCATTGCGGAAAAGCTAAGGTGCAGGTATAGAGGATGCAGAGTTAGTGCTAATCTGAAGGCTAAGTGAATGGAGAAATGCAGGAGATACAAGCTATCTCTTCCCTTGGTGGAGCTAGCAGCTTTGGTTAGAAGTCAGAGGACCTACTCAGAGGGCACTGAACTGTGTCAACACTGACATCCCTGAATTCACCACTGTGAGATCTGATAGAAACACACCTATAGTTGTTAAAGTTAGTGAAAGTATTTGACCTGACTTTTGCTCCAGAAATAAAACAATGGTTTGTAGGTTTTTGTTGCAATAAGTGCAGGAACTGGATTCAACAGTCAAAGTCATAGGCGTTAATTAACATGCCCCCTCTGCTCTCCCATGATGTTCAAACCAAACCCAAAGTGACAGCGACTGTAATGAATCGTACCATGTGAATGATTAATAAAGATCACTTAAAGTCTCCCCCCAATTAATAAAAGATGTACTCGTTTTAACCTCCCACCCGCTGCTGTACTCCCCCCACTCCTTGTAGAGCTCCTCAGTGCTGCATGGCTAGCAGTGCCTCACTGAGCAGATACCCAGCCCAAACACTGAGTCCCAACTGGGAATTTTGATGTATACTGGCTGTCTAACTGGGACAAGACGCGGGGGGGAGTACAGCAGCGGGTGGAGGTTAAAACGAGTACATCTTTTATTAATTGGGGGGAGACTTTAAGTGATCTTTATTAATCATTCACATGGTACGATTCATTACAGTCGCTGTCACTTTGGGTTTGGTTTGAACATCATGGGAGAGCAGAGGGGGCATGTTAATTAACGCCTATGACTTTGACTGTTGAATCCAGTTCCTGCACTTATTGCAACAAAAACCTACAAACCATTGTTTTATTTCTGGAGCAAAAGTCAGGTCAAATACTTTCACTAACTTTAACAACTATAGGTGTGTTTCTATCAGATCTCACAGTGGTGAATTCAGGGATGTCAGTGTTGACACAGTTCAGTGCCCTCTGAGTAGGTCCTCTGACTTCTAACCAAAGCTGCTAGCTCCACCAAGGGAAGAGATAGCTTGTATCTCCTGCATTTCTCCATTCACTTAGCCTTCAGATTAGCACTAACTCTGCATCCTCTATACCTGCACCTTAGCTTTTCCGCAATGGGGCGCACTGTGTCTATATGACCCTTTGTTTGAAAAATGAATAGCTCTTCCCTTGAGTAAAGTTTCTGCCACTTGCTTGCATAAAAGGAAACTGTTGGCTGCACATTCATTCTTCCAATCTCATATTTTATAACATCCCAGTAGCTCCGATCTGGTGACTGGGAAGGCCAATGAAGTACACTGAATTCATTGATATGTTCATGAAACTAGTTTCATGCAGTGGTTATCTGAGTAAACTCTAGAAACTGTTGTTTGGGAAAATCCCAGCAGGAGATCAGCAGTTTCAGAAATACTCAAACCAGCCCGTCTGGCAATAACAATCATCAGCACAGTCAGAGTCACTGAGATCACATGTTTGATCTGAAGCTCCAGACCTGTATCTGCATTTTTAGCATTTGAGTACCCAGAGATAACCCACGCAGACACAGGGAGAACATGCAGACTCCACACAGAAAAGCCCCAGGCAACCTGGGATTTGAACTTGAGAAGAAATAACATTTGACTTTTCACTCATTCTGTAGGGGATTGTGATAAAGACAAATGAAGACCAAACAAATGACTAGTGCAGTGAATGATACATACACATACATTAATTTGAGTTTGCAGCAACTGTGTTTTATCGCTTTTGTAACTAAAGTATGACTGGCAGAAAGGATTGATCTGCAAATTTGATTTAAATGGCTTTTAGTAAATGAAACAAGTAAGAACAAGGACTGAAATGAGCTCAGTTGATTCTTTTAAGTAAAAGGGGGAATCTTGTTGGTGCAGTCTCCCTGGGGAGGTATCCTCTGCAGGGGTCAAGAGGGTAACAGGTTTAGCTGCCAGTTAGGAACTGGCATTCTGCAAATGAGTGGATGGATTCATTCTTACCTGACAGGAGACATGTGATTGATCATGGCACTAAGGATTTGTTTAACAGCTTTAATTCTTAATAAAGATGGCCTATATTGACTTCTTAAATGTATGTGAGTCTTTAATGATGACTTCAAAGGAACAAGGACACACTCGATGTGTCCCTTCTCAGGGACCACACTCATCAGCATGTGATGTATCTTCTGCTTGTGAAGGCTAAAAAAGTCATTTTGGATCAAATTTTAGAGAAATGTTAAAATCTGTTTAATGGTGCATTCGGGTGACCATGTTGCCGTATTGTATCTTAGCAATATATGTTGGTCAACAGTTATGATAGAATGAGGAAAAAAAAAAAAAAGAAATCACTTGAGGTGGAGCAATGAAAAAGCCACTGTAGAAAGTATATAATACTGTTAACTCTTGTTAGCAGTCTGGAAATTGTTAATCTTCACAAAAGGCATTTCAGTTAAATGGAAAATATTCAACTGTTCGTGGAACTCATAAACAAAGGTAAACAAACCTTGTAACCTAGTAATCATCACTTTTCCATAAAAGACAGTCTGACAGTCTTGCGAGGTCAGACCCAGTAATATTTATCACTAATCACTTTCAGCAATGACTTGAAAATGGTACATTTCCACAGTTGCATAGAAGAGTTTCCATGTTTACAGCCCAGACCAGCTGTATGCTGTGTGATTGCAACATCTGCCATTGGCCTTGGTGTCCAGGTCCCTGATGTTCAAACTGTTGTCACTGCAGCGTAAAACAGTGACCCCACTGATCTCAAAAAGTATCAGTCACTCCTATCTTCCTTTTCATCCAGCACTTTTTACAATCAGTCAATAAGATCAGCAGTATCTAAGAAACTTGGAAATTATTATTTTTCAGCTGATCTCTTTGCCACCTTCTTTACTAAAAAGGTGGCAGCCATCAGTACCTAATTCCCTGAATCACTCAGAGACAACCAGTCTTCTCTGCTCTCTGGTTAATAGCTCACCACCTGCCTTAGTCTGCCCTTTTGCCCTCTGTCTCCTTTGGTCAATGACAGTGCAGTCAGGTGATGTCTACTGTATTGCTAATAAAAAAAGTAAAAAAATAAAAAAACAAACAAACAAAAACTCCAGTCATGTATTAGTTTGACACCTCAGCCTAGATCTCACTGTCAAAATAGCAGTTTGCTAGATTTTCAACCTACAAAAAAACACCAGGTCTCAGTGCTGACTTAGTTCTTAATTCAACAGCTCTTCCACAGGGAGGATCTTGTGGTGACAATGACATATTCATCACCAGCTGTCATTATTTTTTTAAGCTGCTCAGAGTTTAAAGGAATGTCTTTCTTTACAGAGAAAAGAATGATCCAGCACCACCCAGCCTCCAATTTCGTCACCTTGATGAGTCTCTTTCATCACATCTAAGACCTCCCATCATAGATGACTTCTCCCGCTACTCTCCCCTCTACTCTTCACCCCTTCACAGATGATTTGCTGCCTCTACACACTCTTTCTTTCACCCCCCCCAGAGCTTAGGATGTGAAGCTCTCAGGAGCTGTGGTTCATTTGGGATCTAGATACTGTACTCCCATGCAGTCAGGTAGTGTGGAGTGTGGGTGTACATTAAAGAGTCTTTCTGTTCAAGTGTTTTCAAACACAATATTGCCAATGGGATTGCTGTATAATACTAATGTATCTGTATAATGTACTAATGAAATGTATCCAGAATGTACCTCCCCATTTATTTCCTCTCAAAGTGGAAAACTGGAAGAAGTGGTGTCACAAAAATCACCAGAAGACCACGAATATCCATAGCAATATTTCATGGCTATTTTGAAAGTAGTTGCCAGGAGTTGACAAATTACAGACCCATATTTACTGGGATAAGACCAAAGCTGGGCTACAGGGTAACAATTATAAAGAAGTAATATAAAGGGTAAGAGCCAAGGAAGGAAGTACATATTGTGAACTGATTTAAATCATCAATATGCAATAGTAGACCCTATATTAGAGGTCATTAGAGATCATCATCACACAGGTTGCACATTGAACTACTTAGAATCATGTCACCTGAAAAACACGTCTTACATGAATAAACAACATGTACAAATAGTTCATTTACTCCTGAGATTAGTGTAATATTTTAACACAACCTAAATGCTCCTCACTTACTAACACAGACTATGCTATGACTCAGACACTTGTTTGAAATGTTGGGATATAACCATGTTGTTTAGTATTTTGTTGTTGTGCTGACAGAACTGTGTGCTATATGAAATATATTCTGTAATGTTACCTAACTAAGGAAAGTATAAAAAAAAAAAATGTCATAGATACATAGATACATACAAACCAGAAAATTTGAATAATT
>BRZM01005847.1:0-47818 GCA_033238685.1 Lates japonicus | reverse complement strand
AACCGAGTTTATTCATTTGCATTGAAATAGTTTCCTAATTTCCTTTGCTTTCCTTGGCTAGCGGCATTTTAGCCGGACAAGACTTCAGCCTGACAGGTAGAGTTATCTACCGCGACCTCATTCATTCAACAACTCCGTTCATTTTTCGCTGTTTCATTTCAATTCGATTCAATCAAATCGATTTAGGAAGGGGGGCATATGTAACATGGCCCCTATTCCAGACATTCCAAGGATTAAAATAATGTAAGTAAACTATAAGAGTATATTACATCTGTGGTGTACAGAATGTTCCATGTATGGTTTTTGCTTTCTTGGAATGTCTGAAATTTATTTATGTTCACTCCAGTCTTTGGGTTCATGTTTAGGTTAATAGCCTGAACATAAGTCTGTGAACATAAATCTGTGAACGTAAATCTGTAAGTGTCTTCCCTCTGTTATTCAAAAATATAAGGTCGTTGAGTGAGGTCCAGATGTTTCCTATAGACCATGAAGACAGCTAACATATATATACTGATGTTTAGGGCTGTTAGAGAGAGAGATCCATATTGGCTCGGATCCTCTCACAAGCTACTGCAGTGCTTGTCTTGATGCTGAACTTCTTTGTAATAAACTTCTATAACTTCTATATATTCAAGTCAGTGTCAGCGGAGATCTTCTCTTCATCATCTTCACATCATCACCATCGAATATACCACAAGAATTTGGCGTCACGAACAGGATTTGAAAGGGGCACAAGCATTTGGCGTCACGAACTTCGGACGTGTTGTGACCTGCGGCGTTCCTGGCAACTTCAGCGCACCTACTCCCGCACCAAGCCTGCAGGATACGGTGAGCATTTCTCACTTATGGGGCGCTGGTTCGTTCGTTGATGTTGTGAGTGTTTGCTGTTTGGTCGCACCGTAAAGAATTGTGCTGTGTTGATGTTTGGAGTGATGCTCCGTTCTAAATTTGATTTTATTGCGCTGTGGACAGCGCATAAAAAGGGGGGTGTGTGACAGAGAAGTGAAGAAAAGAATAGTTTGAAGTAAGAAGTGTAGAATAGCCTAATTAGTAACGATAAGGTGAGCTAAATAACACCATGCAAGATTAATGAAGACTGGGCCCTCATCTTCTTAACGGCAAGACATGTGTACATTAGTCACTGCGTGAAAGTTGGCTTTGAGAGATAGTCGGATAAGAAAAGAGAAAAAAGAGAAGGAACAACCCTGGGCCCAGGGCAAATTGGAAGGCTGAAAAAAAAGATAAAGGAAAAAGGAATAAAGAGAAATGGGAATAAGGAAGAAAAAGGAATAAAGAGGTAAAGAGAAAAAGCCGCAGATTTGGACAAAGCCCTCTGGGAGGTGGTTTTAGACGGGCCAAAAATCCTGGAACCTAGTGATTACTAGGTGAATTTCAGGTCAGTTCTACGAACTGGAGGTGTAGAGTGCAAAATTCAATTGTAAGTTCCCACTCGAACACTAGTTGACGAACAGTGTCTGAAGCAGCCTCTCATTGAATATCTACACCTCATAAGGTAGCATAAATTTAGAAGGTAAATAAGAGAAAAAGGAGCGGCAGAAAAGCATGCTATAGGATAAAGTATGAATGAGCTGATTTTGAGAATTTAGGATTGGATGTTGTTTGTGTTTTGGGGTAAAGTTGACTTTGCTGTGTGTTTTGTGAATCTGTTTTGTGTCCCTGTTGAGTGAGTAGTTTCTGTGTGTGTGTGTGTCTGTGGAGCGTTGCCTCAGCTGTGTCTCAGCTGTGTGTGAAAGGTTGCAGCATGGGATGGTTTATGGAGTTTATGTTAAGGAGATAGACTTATATTGAACAGGCATATATAGGTTGTGGTTGAAAACAGGAGATATAGTAATGTATAAGGAAAGATATTTTGTCTTTTATGGATAAAACTTATGAGCTTCTTAAGAGAGGACGTTTTTTATGATTAAAACCTATGAGCTTCTTTTCAAGAAGACGTTCCTTTTATTGTTAAAATGTATGAGCCTCCTTCAAGAAGATGTTCTTGCTATTATTAAAACACATGAGCTTCTTTTGAGGGGACTTTTTGTTATTGTTAAAAGTTATGAGCCTTTTTGGGGAACATTTTGACTAAAAATTTATGAGCCTTTCTTAAAGGACGTTTTGAGGAGAAAAAAAGAGGGAAACTTATGAGCCCCCAAAAAGGACTTAGAGAGATTAAGATTAGAGTAAGGATGTTTTGTCTATATGCATGGGTATAAGAGACTTAAAGAGAAATAAAAGAATAGTAGGAGACACAGTTTGTGGATGATAATATATTATAGGAGGAATTAAGATGTTAATAGAGTAAAATAAACTGAAATTTCTATATTAATGAGGTATGATATGAAATTATAACTTGGCTTTAATAGAGGAAAACATCTGTTATAGATAAATTGATTTGTGTGTTGGCAGATAACTTGGTTAGAATGAATTGTTGTTGTGTTGTTAGAAGGACCTAGTGGGTTCACAAGATATTAAAATCTTGCCTGTTTCTTCTCTTATTCACTTGTGCTGTGTGAGAGTTGGGGAGAAGGAAAAAAGGAGGTGGAGTGCTCCCGGATGCAGAAGGATGGCAGCTGGCCAAGGCGTCACATGGATTGAGGCTTGCTGACAACAGTGTGTGCAGCTCCTGAATCCAGTCTGCTAAAGGCCAGTGCAGTTTTATACACAAACTCTTTTCACAAATACCTGCATTTTAAACAGTGTTATGTACGCATAACATATTATATGTTGTAGTTGTTTAAAGGAGAAGCTTGGCAACGGACTGACCTGTTAATGCATTTAATTCATAGAATATAACTATTTGGTTTAAATGCTGTGGAATGCAGAGTGGTAAATGTGAGTTTTATTCTCTGTGCATGGTTTATTCTGATTTGAGTGGTGTTGAGGATTGAATACTGAGATTTTTGGTGATTTGAGGTGATTGTTTATTGAAAACAGGAACACACTTGATGATAGTTGCTCCCTTGTAGGAGCGTGTGATCTTTTGAGCCTTATATAGGATTGGACTTTTGTTAGCAGGAATATCTGAAGAGACTTTACACATAATTTGGTAGATTGATTGTGTGTTTAGTAGATATCATATGTGGACTTAGTGTTGTGAATTCATTGTTATATTGATTAAGTTTTTGGTTCCTTTGGAGTTGGTAAATTTATTGGTTGTGGTAAAATAGTGATTTATAAATAAAATAAAAACAAAATAGGGAGAAATAGGTTACATTTAAAGTAGTTTTAGTAATTAGTTTGTAACCACAAAGTAATTATTATTGCCTTATAATTTATAGGGTTGATATCAGTTATGAGTAGATCAAAATAATGCACAGAATGAGCACATATACACATATCGCAATAATGGCATTGTAACAACTGCTGAATTACTCATAATTGTATAAGGATGTAGTGCCAATATTTTTAAATATCAAGTATAGTATGATTAACATTGCAGGGATCAAGTGCTTGAGTTTTATAATAAGTATATTTTAAAAGTGTAGGTGCAGTGACTACCAGTTCTGACTGGGGAGTCACACAGGATGATGGGGGAGGGTGAAGCTGTGTTCTTCCTGAAGTCAACAACTATCTCCACTGTCTTCACAGCGTTGAGCTCCAGGTTGTTTTCAGCCAATCCGCGATGTTTTCCCGGGTGCTAGGCTGAAGCAATACGTGCCTAACGGATGAGGCGAAACACAGAGACAAGAGACACATGGAAACACAGGGATACTTCACTGTGCAGTTAATGGACTTAAAAGAGGTAAAAACTGATTATAACTTCATACTTACATGAGTGCATGCTTGTTTGTCAAGAAAATGAGAGGTAAGAAAATAAAGAGTCATTAAGGACAGTTGTTTTCAATAGGCTACCTGTTTAACAACACATACAACTTTGTTGTTTTTCTTAAAGTGGTAATCATTTTTAGAGCAATTACAGCAGTTTTGATCATCTAATGTGAAGATATTTGGAATGCAAAGTCTGCAGCTCAATTGTGTGCATCAGAAAAACATTCTAATTATATGGGTGAAAATGAGGTGACAAAATGTCAGTACGTAAAGGTACCAACGTCTCCTTACAGGTGCCATGTAGAAACCTCTGCTGACCTCAGCAGGTATGCAGTGTTAAGGCGCCCCCACACGGCCCAGTTCCACGCCCCGGGATTGCCAGACATGTGACACAAATTAGTTTTGAGCAGTGTATATGAAATCCTCTTGTAGTATTTTTTTTTTTTCAAATGACAAATATGAGCTGCTAGCAAGCTACTAGCAAGCTGCTCATCGGTTTTCCTCTCCACCACGTATCCTCTCTGCTAGCAAAAAGTCGTGTATTTACGGGAGGAACGTGATGGGCGCAGAGCCACAGGTTAATTTAGCCCTGTTAGCTTATTATAAGCAAGAACAGCCAAAAATAAATAAATAAATAATTTTTTTCCTATTTCGATCCAGTACACCAAACCTGAACCACCCAATAATGTTGCCCCTGTCCTCTTTTCCACCTGCTGCTGTTCTATTAACTAGCCAGGAGCGACTGCATCCCAATGTTAGCTGCCTAACAAGCATCTCCCTCAGCCTGAACCGAGGCCATAGCTGCTAGCTATCCTACCGAATGCTAAATCACGCACGCTAAAAACATACACATATAAGTTACTGTAACTTGCAAAAACATTCAATCATGTATGTATGTATGTATGTACAAATATATATGCTTACCTGTGTCCATTTAATCTGCCGCTGCCACCGGGGTGCACTTGATCTGAATGGGGTGCGTCGACTACTTAGAATTGATGTCACGTGAACCAGCCAATCACAACGCAGCCCGCCAAATTTAGACCGTGTGTATCGAAAATGTGTATGTGAAAGTGCAATACAGCCGCCCCCAGTAGGCTGCACTGTTGTACACACTGGGATACACTCAAAATAAGGTCAAGTGGTAAAGAAGGACTTTCGAAGAAAAAGAGAGAAAATGTTGTTTAGACACTACCAAATGCAGATACACTGTCCAAATTTTCACGGACATCGGCAAGGTCTGTCTATTATCCTAATGTCCATGTAGTGCCTGCATGCATATTCAGGTGACTTGTCCGTCTATACCATATATACCAACACACACACACACACACAAACCAGGCCAGTTTTGAGAGTGCGACACTGCAGTCATTTCTCTATGTATCTATACAAAGGACATACATATGTCTTCAACAAAGTTTCCCCAATGCTAGTAGTCACATGATCTTATCTATAGGTGTTATGGTTTTTGAGTTTGAGAGATGACTATCCTGCTGTAAGTAGCATGGGTAACATCAGTTTATTCTTAGTATGATGAAATTAACTGACAGTATTCAGACCCCTTTCATTTTTCCACATTCTGTTTCAGTGTCATGCTGAAGTGAAAACAACCATTTCTTTTCTGTCAATACGGCATACTCAATACCACATAATCACAAAGAGAAAACTACATTTTAGAAATTTTTCAGGAAATCAGCTCTAAGAAGAGTCCTAGTTGGTTTAAACTTCTCCCGTGTGAGAATTACGAAACCCGCTGTGCTCTTGGGAACTTTCACTGCAGCAGAATTGTTTTGTAGCCTTCCCCAGATCTGAGTCTTGACACAATCCTGTCTCTGAGTTCTGCAGACAGTTCCTTCTTCCTCATTGGTTTTTGCTCTGATATGCATTGTCAACGGTCAAAACCTTATATACATCATGTCCAATCAGCTGAACTTACTTATACAATTCTTTTTTCACTTTGTCATGTGGTACTAAGCATAGATGAAAGCAAGTGATTTGTGTTCACTTTAGCATAAGGCTGCAACATAACAAACTGTGAAAAATGTGAAGAGCTCTGAATACCTTACAAATGCACTGTGCATGTGTGTGTGTGAACCTACCACTGGGTCCTCACTGAGCCACAAACCCAGATCTGAATCTGCAATTAGAAACTGCATATGGGAAGAACAGAAGTGGAAAGAGAGAAAGACAAGATTTTAAGATGTTATTTTGATGCATTAGATCTAAACTGTAGTCTATGTATTGTTTAAAATATGTTTCTTACTTCAGTTAATGAACAATCCAATTTACAGAGTCAACCTGGAAAACATCACCAATGACAGTCCACAGTTAGACACAGGAGGGAGGAGGAATGATAATTTTTTAATGTGACAGCATCTAAGGATGCTCAGTTATAGAGAGCTGAGTGAATTGGTTTAGTGTTAAATACTGTTAAATATTTCAACGCTTACCACCCAAGTCAAGAGTCCCAAACACCGTTCTCTATGTCTAAATGAGGAAACAACAGATTAGTGTATTCTTTGTGTGTGTGTTGGAGTAGGGGTGTAAGGGTGTGGAGGTTAGTGGGTTCAAGTAGCAGATCTACTACAAACACACACACACATATATACACACATAAAGATATACACACGCACACGAACTTCTGCTCCGTCTCAGTTCTACTGTTCTGTTAAATATTACCGCAACAACTTTTTAATATCAGCAGTATAATCTGGTAAGGATTTACATGTCATCAATGACTATTTCATGCATTTCATACAGTGCATGCAGTGAATCACTAACATTGCTAACAAACAGTGGACCAACTAACTGGGTTAAATGACTACACCATGGTTAGCATGTTGTTAATATGAACATGCTGACGTTTTCCTGTATTATTTCAGAATGGCTTTAAGAAATCTTCTTACCTTTCTTACACTGTATATAAAGCCACCACCTGTGCATGTGTGCGTGATCAAAACAAAAAAGCAACAAAGGGTTATGAAGACCATGTTCTTCAAGACCGCTCCAGTGGTCGTGTCAGAGGAGCTAAGGAGACAGGCTGGGGCTTTAATTGAGCCATCTTCGAAAGTGACCCCTTTAAGGCTCTGCAGAGAAGCTCATGGCCTTGTTACTGTGGAGAGTGAGGTGATAGAGGTTAGTTCAGTTGCTTAAGTTGTAGTTTTTCTAATGTGAATTCAGTTAAAGAGCTTGGTGTAATGTGTGTAATTCTTGTGAATCTACCTTGTTTTTCAGCAATCCACTGTAGCGTAAGAGGTCAACAGCTATGTGATGTGCAAAGGATAAAGTGCCTCTAAGAGAGAGAATATTGCAGCAAGCTAATGATCTTAAAAGGAATATTGTGATGCAATCAGTATTTACTGTATGATTCAAAAGTGATTCAAAGAAAACGTGATATATGTTAAATGTCACTATGTGAGAGTAGATGTTAGTGTTCACTGCATATAATGAATTAAAGTGTGAAAAAGATACATAATTTTTTTTAAAAACAATACAAGGAAGAGTTAAGAAATAATGGTGTAACAATAAAAAGTAACTTTCAGGACAGGCCAGAACATAATGGTGTAAAACAGAGAGTGAACAGGTCAAATGAGGACAGGGCATGCCATGACATGACCCAGTAAGTGAAACTTAGTCCAGGTGCATTCCAGGAGATATTGGCATATGACAATAAGTTAATAGTGTATTTTAACAAGGGGACCAAGGATGGACATTTAGACTAACCAATGTTTTAATGGTGTAAATTTGATAAACCAATAAAATGACCTAAGAGGCGTGGAAAGTCATAGCCAAAACTGTATATAAAGGGGGACAGAGCCAGTACAGTTTTGGGGCATTTCTGGTGTATCTTGTGTGCACTTTGAACTGTTCTCGGGTTTCTTTGTCGACAAATAAACTCTGCTGCCTTGGACACTGCCGTCTCTTGATAATTTTTGGACACCTGAATCAGGCTGAAGAATTCTGATCGTAGTCCAGTGGTTTGAGACTTTCAACCCAAATCCACATCATTTGATTGGCGAGCCAGTCTGGGCTTTGACTAGGCCATTCCAACACCTTCAAATGTTTCCCCTTAAACCGCTCAAATGTTGCTTTGCCGTATGCTTAGGGTCATTGTCCTGCTGGAAGGTGAACCTCCGTCCCAGTCTCAAATCACTGGCAGACTGAAACAGGTTTTGCTCAAGAATGTCCCTGTATTTAGCACCATCCATCTTTCCTTCAATTCTGACCGGTCTCCCAGTCCCTGCTGCTGCAAAACATCCCCACAGCATGGTGCTGCCACCACGTTTCACTGTGGGGATGGTGTTCTTGGGGTGACAAGATGTGTTGGGTTTTCGCCAGACACAGCATTTTCCTTGGTGACCAGAAAGTTCAATTTTAGTCTCATCTGACCAGAGCACCTTCCTCCATACATTTGGGGAGTCTCCCACATGCCTTTTGGCAAACTCAAAACGCTCTCTCTTATTTTTATCTTTAAGTAATGGCTTTTTTCTCGCCACTCTTCCATAAAGCCCAGCTCTGTGGCTTATTGTGGTGCTATGGACAGATATTCCAGCATCTGCTGTGGAACTCTGCAGCTCCTTTAGGATTACCTTTGGTCTCTGTGTTGCCTCTCTGATTAATGCCCTCCTTGCTCGGTCCGTGAGCTTTGGTGGCCGGCCCTCTCTTGGCAGGTTTGTTGTGGTCCCATGTTCTTTCCATTTGATGATGATGGATTTGATGGTGCTCTGGGGGATCATTAAAGATTTGGATATTTTTTTGTAACCCCATCCGGACTTGTACTTTTCTACAACTTTATCCCTGACTTGTTTTGAGAGCTCCTTGGTCTCCATGTTTTTTTTTTTTTAGTGTTGCCTCTTGCTTAGTGGTGTTGTAGCATCTGGGTCCTTTCAGAAAAGGTGTATATATACACTGACAGATCATGTGACACTTAGATTGCACACAGGTGGACTTGATTTCACTAATTATGTGACCTCTGAAGGTAAATGGTTGCACCAGAACTTTGTAGGGGCTTCATAGCAAAGGGGGTGAATACCTATGCACACACCAATTTTCAGTTTTTCATTAAAGAAAATAGATAATATACATATTTTTTTCTCAGTTCACTTCACCAACTTAAACTATTTGGCGCAGATCAATCACATAAAATTCAGATTACAAAGCATTTAATTTACAGGTTGTAATGTAACAAAATATGTAAAATGCCAAGGGGAGTGAATACTTTTGCAAGGCACTGTAGATAAAATAATTAATAAATTAATTAAGTAGATAAATAAAATGAGTGTTTAAAGAGTGAATGGAAGAAGAGAATAGTGATGAAGACAAAGTCTTAAACCCTGATCACATTGATGATCGAGGGGATAGAGAAACTAGAGGCATCAGAACACATTTTTGGTTGGAACGAACGTATTATGATGATGAAGGCATAGAACATTGGCAAACAGAACAAGAGATCAGTCAGAAGTTGTGGCAAATCACTAAAATTGTAAACTTAGCTCAAACAAAAGAAGAATTTCCTTTACTACCATGGGAAAGTGTGATACGTAAATTGTGGGTTCCTAAAACCTTAGCTCTAATATTAGAAAGTTTTTGTAATCACCCAACAAGAGTAGCTACACTCCCTTTGCATTCCTTTTTAGGGATCCCTGAAGGTTTAACTATAGCAGGGAGAAATAGAGGGGCAGTAGATCCATGGCTGAGTATCACCGTTATCCCCAGGAGAGTGGAGTGGCACACAGGAAAATTTGGATATATTACTAAGACCCCAGCCGAGGACGGGACTGAAGATTTACGATACAACCCCACTAGAATACCAAGAGTAAAACAAGCGGTGACTGCAGGTAAAATACTAGTGCTGATACGAACTAGAGAAGAGGGAGAGCCAGAAATTTCTAGACAAGAGGAGAGTGCAAAACAAGGATTCATGGGGGTAAAAATGAGTAAAAAAGGATTGCCTACCCCAGTGGAGCTAGTGATAAGACAACAGCCAGACCATGCCAAACAAATCAGGCTCTGCATGAAAAAGTGGCACAGACGCACATCAGGCAACCTACAGTGGCCGCTGGAAGGAACCTTTAAAGCTGCATGCTGCAGTGAAGTAGAGGCCAACATTAAACATTACAAAGCAAAAGACACAAGTGACCTGAGAGAAGGAAAACGGGCGAGAGAGAGAGAAGTGCTCAGGTGGTTCAGAGAAACAGCAAGAAAACACTTACTAGAAGTGAAACAAAAGCCAACCCTCACAAATAGTTGTGATAAGGAGACAGAGAAGCAACAGGTCATGCCGACCGCTTCATTACAGACAACACGGCCCCCAGCTTACTAACCCCATGCAACGCCCGAGCCAGCTGGACTGTATCCAGTAAGGGAAGCAGAGAGTGTGGAAGGTGAACTGATGGGAAGATTCACAATAAACTGGAATACTCCAGCCAAAGAAAAAGAGATGACACACAATGATGAAGTGAACAATACATGCACAGAGCAGAATGATGCAATGAGCACACACACTGAACGAGGAGCACAACGGACAGAGAGTATGTGTTCAAGCGAGGAATCTGAAGAGGATTATAGAGATAAAAAGGACTATCGTAAAATTATACGAAGGGGGACTTCCTTAGAAGAGGACAAAGAGATGTATCGACAACACACAACTACAATTAAATGACTTAAATGCCAAGCAGAAGAAAGAAAAAAGCAAAATACAAGCCCCAGTGGTGCTGGCAGAACAGACTCAAACACCACAAGCAACTACAGTTGTTCAGCAGCAACCAGCAGGGCCTCAGCCACCAGCCCAGACTCAGGTGCCCCCAGGGCCTACGCACCCAACACCACCTGCGCCTCTGCCACCCATTCATGTCCATGTGAATCAGTCTCAGCCAAACAGAGGACTGCCTTTCAGAGGACACCCAGGCCAAAGAGGTGGCATGTATTGAGGAAGGGGGAGAGGCTTCCCCCCACAGCAGATGAGGCGTGCACAGTCAAACACACCACTGAATGCAAACCAAGATCAAGAGCTGTTATGCTGGGGTTGCAACCAGAAAGGCCACCGTCGTAGTGACTGTCCCACCAACCCTTGGATGGGACCAGCGAGGGAGTGGTAATAGGGGTGCCCAGAGGAGCCACAGGGGAAGTACATGACACCGGTTGTATCAGTGCAGCCGCAGGATGAACCAACTGTTCCTGTCATCATACAAAATCAAGAGCACACCTTTATGGTAGATACAGGGGCCACTTACTCCTGTATTGGGAGTGCTGGCTCCACACTTCCCCTCTCAGGCTTATCCATCAAAATGTTGGCTTCTCTGGGACATCACAAGTCATTCCCCTAACACAACCGGTGCGTATGTTGATAGCTGATAAATCAATAGTGGCACCCTTGTTGTACTCAGAGAGTACACCTATTAATCTTTTGGGATGAGACATTTTATGTCCATTAAAGGCCACCATTACATGCACTCACAGAGGCCTAGCATTGGACCTTTTGCCTGAGCCCATCCATAAAATAATGATGGTGCGTGAATTTGAGGAGCCCAAAAACCCAGTCATCCAGGTTCAACCTGCCGTATATTGGATACAATGGCCAGTAAAGTCAGAATTGGCTCGACAATGGACTTCATGGAAAGAGAAGATACATCAAGAATTGAGGCCTGCCCAAGAGCCACAATTACCACTGCATTGCACTCTTATGTATGATGAAACCCAACAACACAGTGACTATGAGGCATGTTGGAGACAGTTAATTGCTGGCAAAACCTTCTCTGTAATATGCCATGACATATATGTGGGGCCACAGGGAGCAGCAACAGCAGTTATTCTCCCGTCACAGCTACGTCAGTGGTTCCAGGTGCCCAACTCAACCCCTCACGTCACTCTCATGATAACAGATAGACACGAGTCACATGAACTTGGCCCTATGATGGAGCAGGCACTAATGGTGCCAGTATGGCAGCCCACTGCAGACAAACGTATTCACACCTCCTCCAACAAACGATATCTTAAAATATCATTGTGGACTTATGATGAGGGAACAACAACACAAGTGTTGCTGAGCCAGAGACCCCCCACACAGCTACCACTTTCAGAAGAGCACAGTCTGCTGTTACGTCAGATACCACTAGAGGTATGGTCAAAGCATAAAACAGATGTTGGGCTAGTAAAATCCAATTATCCATATTAAGGTAAAACCTAGCATTGTGTTGCCTTTGTGGTGTATAGAATGTTCCATGTATGGTTTTTGTTTACTTGGAATGTTCAAAGTTTCACATGATTTCTATTTGTTGGGGTCATGTTTAAGTTAACAGCCGTGAGCATAAATATCTAAGTGTTCTCTGTTTTTTGGAACAAGAGGTCATTGTGTGAGGTCTGGATGTCTCACTATAGATTATGAAAACAACTACCCTATATATACTGATGTTTAGAGCTGTTAGGGAGAGAGATCCATATTGGCTCGGATCCTCTCACAAGCTACTGCAGTGCTTGTTTTGATGCTGAACTTCTTTGTAATAAACTTCTATATACAAGCAAGTCAGTGTCAGCGGAGATCTTCTCTTCATCATCTTCACATCATCACCATCGAATACACCACACCTTACAAAAAACAGTATCCACTCAAGCCCCACCAAATTGCAGGTATAAAGCCCACCATTGAGGGCCTAGTAGCAGCAGGAGTATTAATACCAACTAAAAGCCCCTGTAACACACCAATCTATCGCATCAAAAAGCCAAACTCCACAGATTAACGCTTAGTACATGACCTACGCGCTATTAACTCTATTGTAGATGCCGAGACACCTGTTGTTCCAGATCCACACACACCACTTTCAAACATTCCACCTGATGCATGCTGGTACAGAGTGATTGATTTATGCTCAGCATTTTTCAGTGTGCCTCTGCACCCAAATTCTCAGTATTTGTTTGCCTTCACATATCAGGGACAGCAATACACATACATACGCCTTCCACAAGGCTATGTAGAAAGTCCATCAATTTTTAACAGTGTTAGCTAATGACCTGCAGCACTTAGATGTAACAAGTACAGTCATACAGTACGTTGATGATCTGTTAATATGCAGTCCCACTAAAACACAGTGTGAAAGAGATTCAGTCTCAGTCCTGACAGCTTTGGCTAAGGGGGGACATAAAGTAAGTAAAGATAAACTACAGTTCTGCCAATCTGAGGTTGAATATTTAGGCAGACAGCTTTGTGGAAATAAACGTGCCATAGCTCCATCACAAATTGAAGCCATAACAAAGGCTCCTAAACCACAAACTGTGGGACAAATGTTGTCTTTTCTGGGGATGGCGGGGTTCAGTCGGCCTTGGATCTGTGATTATGCACTTAAGACAGCCCCACTGCGTGGTCTAATTTGTGCAGCAGGACAAACAAATGGCTCTGCTGAGCTACAATGGACAGCTGAGGGTGCTTTCCAAGCCCTGAAAACAGATATGCAAACAGCACCAGCATTGGGTAACCCAG
The DNA here is from genome assembly GCA_033238685.1 of Lates japonicus. Lineage (NCBI taxonomy): Eukaryota > Metazoa > Chordata > Actinopteri > Centropomidae > Lates > Lates japonicus. The sequence goes on along the minus strand of BRZM01005847.1, from coordinate 34,572 downwards.
ACTATACTAAAATGTTTCACTTATATGTTGCAGAAAAAGCAGGTTACGCGTGCGCAGTCCTGATGCAAGACACTCCCACTGGTAAGCAGCCACTTGCATATTACAGCACCAAATTGGATAATATTGAAACAGGTTTCCCACCCTGTTATCAGGGACTGGCAGCAGAATAACAATGGGGCATCCAACCACATTATACACATCTCATCAGTTACACGCTCTCATTACTAGCCCCAGATTTGTGCTAACTCAAGCCAGATGAACAGGCTATAAGGTAATCCTCTCAGCCCCAGAATTAACAGTCCAACAATGTACTACTATCAATCCTGCCACACGTATGGTGACACCTGTAGAAGGATCACCACATGACTGTGTTCGGGCCACAGATGTGTTCTTAAAGCCCTGAGAAGATTTGCATAATCAACCTATAACAGCACAACTTACCTTCTTTGTAGATGGTTCCTGTTTTAGAGATGCTTCAGGTAACCATGCAGGTTATGCAATCATACAATTACTGCCAGATAATACCTATACTGTAGTGCAGGCTATTAAACTTCCACAGCCTTGTTCAGCGCAGCTGGCAGAAATTAAGGCCCTAACAGCGGCGTGTCGCCTGGCAGCAGGTAAGACTCTAAATGTTTACACAGACTCACAATATGCATATGCAGTCAGCCATGTGCATGGTATCATTTGGAAATAAAGAGGCTTTGTAAGAGCAGACGGCTCCCCAGTAACTCATGGAGAAGCCATCTCAGCCTTGTTAGAAGCAATACACCTTCCAACAGCATTAGCTATTATTAAATGCGCGGCTCATCAGAAAATAGACTCTCTAATAGCTAAAGGCAATAACCTAGCAGACGAAGCCGCAAAACAAGTAGCAACATCAACTTGTGTAGGACCTCTATTAGTAGCTGAAGATTGTGAACCTCTCACAAACTTAGCATCATTAATAGCAGCGCAACACCATGCAGGTCCATATGAACAGTCCATATGGCTCGAGAAAGGAGCCATTAAAGTCACCCAAGACGGACCCCTAAATGGTCTATGGCGTAGCGCACATGGACATTTTGTTCTCCCACATGCATTATTAAAAGTCACAATTCATGATGCGCATGGTCCTGAACATTGCACAAGGGGGGAGATACTAAGAAAACTTCAAACTGTTTGGTGGACTCCATTTATGGCAAAAACAGTAGATAGAACACTACAAGAATGTGATGTGTCCATTTCGACATCTTATGATGGATTTCATAGATATGACAGAGCGTATAAAAGGATTTAGGTATATTTTAGTGGTAGTTGACAGATTCAGTAGATGGATAGAGGCCATCCCAACGAAAGGCCCTGATTGCAGATCAACAGCCAAATTCCTGTGTAAAGAAGTTTTTCCGCGTTTTGGATTACCAGACACTATCAGGTCAGATAATGGTCCAGCTTTTGTAGCAGACACAATAAAAATAGCTCTAAAAATGTTAGGGATCAAACAGAAATTTGGATGTGTATCATCCACAATCACAGGGAGCAGTGGAACGAGCAAATGGTACATTAAAAGCATAGCTTGTAATAAGGACAGATAGTCAATATAAGATCAATTGGGTAGATGCATTACCATTGGCTTTGATGTCTATGCACTCACAAGCTAACCGACTAACACACCTAACACCTCACGAAATGCTTATAGAGAGACCAATGCCGGTTCCCTATCTTAGAGGGCCATATGAGGGACCACCGCTTGAGCAGTGTGAAAAAGAACTAATTCACTATCTGTGACACTTAACGCAAATACATAAAGCTGTGTTTCAACAGGTGAAAGCTGTATCAGAAGACAAAGATGTAAACATCCCAGAACAACTGAGGAGAATTGAACCAGGTGAGTGCGTCTACGTAAAGGTATTCAAACGCAAGTGGGACCAACCTCAAAGAGAAGGGCCCTTTAAGGTGATCCTAGCGACCCCAACTGCACTGAAAGTGGAGGGTAAGAAAGTTTGGTTCCATTTGAATCACTGCTGCAGAGCAAGAGATCCAGGAGAGAGAGCAAGGGCGCTGCACGAACCAGAAAGGGACGGCAACGCCACCCAACTGGAAGATAGCCAACACCCAAGGGACGGCGACGCCTCCCCACGGGAAGATAGACAGTTCCAGGGACCACAAGGAGAGAGACGATCACAAAGGCTGGCTGAAAGGCAAAGACATGAAAGTAGAGGATCAACCAGTAGTGGCTCATTATCATCCAGACAAAGTCAGGAGAGTAACACAGAAACCAGTGATGAAGCTGTTACGCCAAGTCCAGAACCAGATCCAGGAGAAGGGACATCAGCAGGGACAATGCCACCAGAATGTGATCCATACAACGTTTACAATTGGGAGACAAACTTATGGGAAAAAATGGAAGATTAATAAGTGGAAAACCATAATCCTGTTAGCTTTAGGAATAATATTAGTACTCATTAATCTGGATGCACTAAACACAGACCTAAAAGCAGAACAGAAACAGCTGATGGAGTGTGCAGTAGCCACAGGCGTAATGGCAGCAATGACAGGAAAAATACCACTTAACAAAACAATCAAACTCACTTATGCACGGTTGACCCAATACAATCAAACCCTGACTATAGGGCCAGAGGGCCAGAAAATAGATACTCATGTGGTTCATGTGCAGTGTCTGAAGGAAGGGGCAGTGACGGTAGCAGTGTTGTGTTCACAAAAGCAGTGCACAGATACTGAATTAGGCATAATCATGACCACAAAGAAAGCAACTGAATTGGTGACCCTGTATGTAAAACACCGCAAAACTAGGAGTCTGCAGGAAGTGATAAAAGAGGCAAAGGAGATCAAAGTATTGGGATGGGAAAGTAACCTGTTCTATCAGTGGATGAAATTCTCATCCAGGCAGGTTAGTGACAAAGCTTGTATTACTTGCCATAATCCTAAAAGAATACCTAAAGTAATGCCAATTCCAGGAGTAAAACAGTGTAAAGACCAAACTAAATGTTTTGCTTATTGTGCAGCAGTAATGGCAAGCTGGGAGAGGAAAATTCATGGTAATTGGACAAAGAACACAACAGTTTGCCCCAAAAGATTTAGCAGCAAGTTAGAGTCCTGGATACCTCCACTTACTACAGTGTCAGATGATGTAATACATTCCTTTTGCATAACAAAAGGAGATAGACCAGAGAAAAAACTAAAAAAGCTTGTTAAACAGTTTCTGAAAAAACTCCCTACATTGCAATTGTCAGATCATGGATTGGTGAAAGCTAACGCTACTGGATTTGGAATAACTATAAATGAGACATCCAAATATGGTTTTCAGCTTGATTACAGATGGTTTGCGAATACCAAAGAGACTTAGAACAGCTACAAATACAACTAAGACGGGAAAAAATAAGAGGGAGAGGGTCAAGTCATATATGATGTATAGTGCACAGGGTAAAACCGTACAACGTGAACACCTGATATGGGGAGAAGGAGGAGATACTTTGTATTTAAAAGAAAATAACACACTGCGCGCTAAGTTCCTGTTTCCCTCGTTCAGTAATGGTACAAGACCAATAGCAGATGTGTTTTGGTTATGTAATGACAATAAACAGGTGAAAGTTACATTACCTCAAAACTGGACAGGGGTATGTGCACCTGTCATGATTACAGGACAACTCACAGTAATTGGTGGTGAAGCCGGAGGATGGAAACAACCTGCTGAAAGCCTTAACCAAACAAATAAGAGAACCAAAACTAGTCGACAAAGAATAACCCGGAGCATTACCAAACCTGAGCGTGTATTAAAACCCAACGTTAGATGATAATATATACATAGCATGGAATCAGGAACCGATCGGTGTGCCCACCGAACATCTGGCAATAGGAGAAGAGTGGATTAAATCAGGACAAGGGACAGGCTGGATACCAGTAATTGGGACTCTAATGAATGCACAATACATAGCTCGCAATAGCAGTTGGTATAACCAACAACGATTCCTTAATTGGACTATTTCAGCTTTGAAGGGAATTAGCTCACAACTACATGCCACCACTCAGATAGCTTTACAAAATAGGTTTGTCCTATATAGAATAATGGCTGAAGAACACGGTGTCTGTACATATTTTGGTGATGAATGCTGCACAGTCATACCAATGGTAACCGGAGAGGATGGTAACCTTACTGAGCTATTAGCTAACTTAAAAACTCTAAAAGACGAACATGTGACCAGCTCAAATTGGAACACCAAAACTCAAGCTCTTGCCCAAATATGGGAATGGCTTAGTAATTTGTCCTGGCGCAAAGTCTTACAAGTAATTGGCATGATATTGGGAGGATTTCTGTTGATTGTAGCTGTTGTCATGTGTTGTGTCCTCCCGATAGTCTCAGTAATGATAAAAAAGACATCGAAATTGGTTTCTGGACAGTTTCCTCTCCACATTCAAAGCACTGTAAATCTGGAACTGCAAAAACAAAGAGATGAAATAGAATGCCTCTACCAAAGCGATATGGCCCCGGTTTAATAACTAAAATAAGAATATCAATGGAAAATCCAGTACGGACTAGACGTAAATGACGATGAGGCAAATATAAGCCAAGAGTGATTAAAGAATACTACAGTTACCTCCTCAGTGCACTAAAGCTCTACCACCATGGAAGCCAGAATACAGTCCATTGAAAATACAGTATGCTCAACACAGAGTTATAAAGAGAGGGTCCAATTTAACCCCTGGCACACTTCAGATCTGTTCCCAAAGTATTGAAGACCATAGGACCAGCACGTTTTTATACATACTATAAAATGTAATCTCACTAGTAATATGACCGATATGATATTTAGCACGCTTAACCTTGTGAAGTCATACAGAGAATGGATAGAGTTTCAACCAATAACCGTTATAAACAGCAGCACGTGTGTTAATGAGGCAGCACCAGGGTTGGTAAAACACCAGCATATTCACTCAGACATAGATAGCGTCACTTGATAACGCATGCCGCAGATCAGATTGCTGCATTAATCTCTACTGCCTGCAACTTCACTTTCTTCTTCCCAGATAGGCAGCCTTGTCCTCCTGTACCGCCAGTCCAGCCGGCAGCAGGTTCCGCTGGGCTGTGGGTGTACATCAGCTGCCAGTCCAACCAGCTCCTTCCAGTACAGTAAAGATGTTTGTGGTGAGTACTGTGTGACAGTACAGTTGTTTGTGGTGAGTACTTAGACATCACGGTTAGTCAGTACTTTGTGCCAGTATAGATGCTGCACCAGTATCAGACATCATGCTAATATGTGGTCACCAGCATGATGTCCTCACTTGTCAGTACTTCGTGGACAGATAGTTGTTTGTGGTGAGTACTTAGCAAAATACATATGGTCAGTACTTTATCACACCAGCGGTCAGCAAAACTAGTATCCAGCCACAGTACTGTGACAGTACAGCTGTTTCAGTATACTACACGCGCACCATGGGTCAGTAATTTTAGAGTACAGCTATGGTGCCGTACTTTGTGACATCTGCCAATAATATGGAATAGCGAAAAATAGTGATGTCTCAATTTGTCACTTTGTGACAGAAGCGCCTGGGTGTGGTACTGCGACAATACAGTTGTTTGTGGAGTACCAGACATCGTTGTGCTTGCTGCCGCACTTTGGTGACAGTACAGCGTTGCGGTCAGTGCACTTTGTGCCAGTACAGATGTTTGTACGTGCGTCTTCAGCCAGTGCACAGTTGTTTGCGCTCAGTACTTTGTGACATCACAACAAGGCGGTCAGTAAAACCAGATGTCTCAGCTGTCAGTACTTGTGACAGTACAGTTGTTGCGGTCAGCACTTCTACATCTGCTAACTGGTTGTGGTCAGCACTGTGACAGTACAGCTGTTTTGTGCCAGTACTTTGCAGACACCGTCAATATGTGGTCAGCAGCCCAGTGTGATGTCCCAGCTATCGTTCTTGTGACAGTACAGCTGTTTGTGAGTATCAGACATCACAGCTGTTTGCTGCCAAAAGTAATCAGGAGCAGTACAGTCATGGTCAGTACTTTTGTGCCAGTGGGTTGATGTTTGTGGTCATACTTTCGTGCCAGTACAGATGTTTGTAGAGTGAGCCAGCACGCCACAATTGTATGCTGGGCACGGTGGACAGGCAGTTGTTGCGCTGCAGCCTGTGCACATCACACTTGGATGGTCAGTACTGTGACAGCACAGTTGTTTGTGGTGAGTACTCAAGAGACCAGTACTATTGGTCAGTATTTTCCTTGTGGAAGGTACAGTTGTTAGCAGTCAAATTTCAGCCAGTACATGTTTAAAAGGTAATTTTGTGACATCACAATAATATGTGGTCATAAACCAGTGATGTCTCAGTTGTCAGTACTTTTTCAGACAGCAGTTGTTGTACAGCCTGTGAGACTGCACTGTATGGTCAGCTGTATACCATGTTTTAGTATTGTAGGAGCATTTAAGAAGAAGGTGGCCAGTAAAACTAGTGATGTCCATCGGTCAGTAATTTTGCACAGGTTGTTTGTGCAGCAACAAGGACATCACACCTAAGGTGGTCAGTACTTTGTGACAGTACAGCGTTTCAGGCTCAGTACTTTGTGACACCATGGTCAGTAAAACCAGTGATGTCTCAGTTGTCAGTACTTTGTGACAGTACAGTTGTTTGTGGTGAGTACTTTGTCACACTACACTTGAAGTGTGTATCAGCATTGCAGTAGTACAGTTGTTCGTATCAGGGCAATTTCGTGACACATCAAGCAGTAATGTGTCAGTAAAACTAGTGATGTCCAAGCTTGTCAGTACTTTGTAGACAGTAATAGTCGTTTGTGGTGAGTACTTTTGACATCACACTTGGTTATGGTCAGCACGGTGCCAGTACAGTTGGGTTTGTGGTGAGTACTTGTGACATCATAGCGTTTGGCACATGCACTTTCAGCCAGTATGATGTCGGTGGTGAGCACCAGAGATCAGCAATTGTATGTGGCCGCACTTGCGCCAGTACATGTTTGTGTAACTCTGACATCACAACAATATAATGTAAAAGTAAAACTAGCATGTCCCAGGCCATCAGGTTGTAGGAGTACTGCATCACAATAATATGTTTTCGTGTACAGTGATGTCTCAGTTTATCAGTAACGGTACAGTTGTTTTGTGAGTATCAGACAATATATTGTCGTGGGTATACTTGTGACATCACAGTTTTTTTTGGTTGTCAGTACTTTGTGACATCACAATTGGTTGCAGTCAGTACTTCGCAGGACAGTGTTGTTGTTTGTGGTGAAAATTAGTTTCACCACCCAGCGCAATGCATTGTGAGTACAGTTGTTTGTAATACTGGTAATTCGGTGAAAATGCGTAATATGTGGTCAAAACTAAAGATGCCCCACACAGTACTGCATAGTACAGTTGTTGTGGTAGAGTACTTGTGACATCACAGTTGTTTGGTTGGGTCAGTACTGCAGGCAGACAGTGGGTTGGTTGGTGGTCACTTCGTGACATCACAATTGTATGTGGCCGCATTGCAGAGCAGCATGCCGTTCAGTGCATACCTTGTGACATCACAATACGCGCCGCAAAACTAGTATGTCTCAGTTGTCAGTACTTCTCTGTGACAGTACAGTCGTTTTGTATACCGTGACATCACAGTTGTTTCCAAGGTCAGCACTTTGTGCCAGCAGATGTTTGTTAGTACTTTGTGACGCCAACTGTATGTGGTCAGTACTCGGTGAGTACAGTTGTTGGGTGGCTGCACTGCAGGCGGGGCTGAGTTGTTGCGGTCAGTACTTCAGACAGTACAGTTGTTTTGAGCTCAGCACTTTGCGACATCATAAATCGTGGGCGTGGTCGCGCCAAAGCCAGTACAGTTGTTCGTGCTCAGTACTTTCGTGATACCCACAGTGTGCACAAACCAGTGATAACCCAGCCGGTTGCGTCGTAGACAGTACAGTTGTTTGTGGTGAGTATCGGTCACATCACACTTAAGCAGCGGGCTGTACCAGCCAGTACAGTTGTTTGTGGTGAGTACTTAGAGCATCGTTGTTTGCTGCCAGTACTTGTGAGCGCAGCAACTGGTGGTCAGTACTTTGTGACAGTACAGTTGTTTGTGCCTGCACTGGGGACATCACAATTTATAATACTTTTGTGCCAGTACAGTTGTTTGTGCTCAGTACTTGTGAATGCTAACAATATGTGGTCAGTAAAAACCAGTGATGTCCTGTCAGCGTACCGCAGCGGCGCTGTTTGTGGTACCACGACATCACAACCGGTACTTTGTAAGGCGGGTTAAAGTTACTAGGGTGGAGTATCAGAGGCCTGTTGTTTTGCTGGGTCAGTACTTCGGCACAGCCGTTGCGTACTGCACTTAAGCCAGTACAGATGCCGTGCCCGGTACTTCTTGCCAGTACAATTGTTTCAGCGCAGCCTTGTGACATCACAATAATATGTGGTCAAAAACTAGTATCCCATTTCGTCAGTACTTGTGACAGTACAGTTGTTTGTAGAGTACTTTGTGACATCACAGCAGTTTGCTGTCAGTACTTTGGTGATGAAAAGAAGCGTTGCGGCCGCACTCGTGCCAGCAGCGTTTGCGCCCAGTACTTTGTGACATCACAATAATATGTGCCGTAAAACCAGTGATGTCCAGCTGTCAGCACTTTGTGATAGCAGCCATTGTGGTGGTACTTCGTGAATACAGTTGCTCGCCGTCAGTACTTTGTGCCAGTACAGATGTTTGTGCCTGTACTTTGCGGGACGCCACAATCAGGTGGTCAGTAATTTGTGACAGCATAAAAGCTGTTGCGGTCAGCACTTCGGTGACATCACACTTGGTTGTACTGGGGTACTTTGTGCCAGCACAGATGGTTTGCGCCTGTGCACTTGCAGCAACGGTGCTGTTTGTGCTCGTACTTTGCATAACGACGTGGTCAAACCAGTGATGCCACGTACTGTGACAGTACAGTTACAGGTGGTGAGTACTTTGTGACATCACACTGGTTATGTTTCTGTGATGGTACAGGTGCTGTGTGAGGCCAGACATCACATTTGGTTAAATGCATTTTGGTAATAGCACAGTTGTTGCGGTCAGTACTTGTGCCAGTATAGATGTCAGGCAATTTCTGACATCACAATACAAGGGTCAGTAAAACTAGTGATGTCCAGTTGTCAGTACTTTGTGATGGCGCTGTGCTGGCGGTGGCCGCACTTTGTGCCGCCAGTTGTTGGTGTAATGCACGCGCTATAGCGCCGCGGTACGCAACGCCTTGCAGTACAGTTGTTTGTGCTCGCCAGTATTTCGTGACACAATAATATGTATTGCAACAGTGATCAGCCGCACGGTGACAGTGCCAGTGCTACCGCAGAGTACTTGTCACATCACACCTGGTTGCGTCATACGTGACAGTACAGTTGTCACAGGGACTTAAAACAGAAGCATCAAGGCAAAATGTAAACCAGAACCAGCTGTCGGCACTTTGCGATACAGTACAGCTGTTTGTGCATACCGTGACATCGCCAGTTGTTTGCCGTCAGTACTTTGTGACAGTACAGTTGTTGAAGGTATCAGTACTTTGTGACATCACACCATGTGGTCAGTACTTTGTGACAGTACAGCGGCTCGTGTAGTATCACTTTGCGAGACGCCACGCGTGGTCAGTAAAATTATGGCGCCCGCTTGTCAGTACTTCGCATGTGCACAGTTGTTGGTACGGGCATTCAGAGTACAGCCAGTACTTTGTGACACTAATTGTATGTGGTCAATTGTGCCAGTACACAGCCGGTCCGCGTTCCGTACTGTGGCATCCACAATATGTGGCTGCAAACCAGTGGGATGTCCAGCTGCCGCGTACTTTTGTGATGGTACAGTTGTTTGTGCGGCATCAGTCAAGCAACGTTAATTCTGGTTATGGTCAGTACTTCAGCACAGTTGTTTGTGGTGAGTACTTTGACATCACAGTTGCTGGCTGTCAGTACTTTGTGATAGCAGTTGTTGCAGCTGCAACTTTTTGCAGCGCGCTGTTTGTGCTCAGCACTTTGTGACATCATACCTGCGCATTGCGCCAGCAGTTGTTGTCGTGCCCACTTTGATCGGCACATAATATGCATGGTAAACCAGTGATGTCTCAGCTGTCGCATTTCGACAGTGCCAGTCGGTTGCAGAGTACTTTGTTTAACGTTACTGGGTTATGGTCATCAAACAGTACAGTTTCAGGGAAATTTACATCACAGTTGCCTTGGCTGTCAGCACTTTGTGAGCACAGTTATGTCATACTCTGTGCCACACTAAATGGCACTTTCCTGGCCAGCAGCTTGTCAGCGCAGCACTTCTAGACATCACAATAATACGTGGTCAGTAAACTATAGGGATGCTCACCGTCAGTACTGTGACAGTGCTGTCAGGTGTGGCACTTTGTGACATCACAGCTGCTGTACTGCAGAGAAAACAGCTACAGGTCAGCCTTTAAAGCCAGTGTTGTTTGTGCCTGCACTTGACATCACACAGGTACATAAAAATCATATGTCCAGTTGTACTTTGTGACAGTGTGTCGTGGTGGAGTACTTAGACATCACAGTTGTTTGCTGTCAGTACTGTGCCAGTACAGAGGTTTAGCCTGAACAGATTACATCAGCAAATAAGTACTTTGTGACAGGCAGTTGTTAGTACGTGTTTCTGTGGCTGACCACTGGTTGTGGTCAGTACTTTGTGCCAGGCTAGATGTTTGTGCCCAGTGTACTTTAAAACAATACAGCTGTTTGTGCTCAGTACTTGTGACATCACAACAACACGGACAAACCAAGATGTCCTGTTGGTCAAAATTTCGTGACAGTACAGCAAAAGGAGTACTTGCAGACACTGACTTGCTGGCGGTGGCCGTACCAGACAGCACAGGTGTTTGTGGTGAGCACTTTATCACGCACTTGATGGCCGCATTTCCGTAGACAGTACAGTTGTTGGTGTCGCGCCGGAAGCAAGCAGATGTTTGTGCGGTACTTGACATCACAATAGCGGGTCAGCAGTTCCAGTATCAGGACAGCGGCCGCATCGCAGCCGCCAGTACAGCTGTTGGTGGTCAGTACCGTGCCAGTACAGTTGTTGGTGGTCGTACTTGTGACAGTATAGTCGTCGTGCTCAGTACTGTGGCATCGCTACAATGGTGGTCAGTAAAACCAAAGAATCGTCAGTACTTTGTGACAGTACAGTTGTTTGTGAGTACTTTGTCACATCACACTTGCCCGGTAGACAGAAGGTTGTTTGTACTCGCACTTTATACCGCAGGCACAGTGGTGGCACGCAAAACCTCAGTGATGTCTCAGCTGTCAGTACTTTGCAGGCAGTTGTTTGTGGTGAGTAATTTCTATGACACTGCTACACCTGGTTGCGTATCAGTACTTTGTGCCAGTGTTGTTTCAGGTGTATAATTTTGTGACATCAATAGTTAAAGCCTGTTGCCGCGCACTTTAAAGCAGTACAGATAAGTTTAGAGTACTGCAGGACATCATAATTGTATGTATTGCACTTTGTGCTAGCACAGATGTCGAAGTTTGTGTACTTTTGTGACATCAATATGTGGTCAGTAAAGTCTGAAAGATGTCCTTAGCTGGTCAGGTGTTTCTGTGACAGTACAGTTGTTTGTGGTGAGTACTTTCGCAGACATCACAACAATATGGTCACCAAAATAGTACGGTCTCAGCTGTCGCACTGGAGCAGTACAGCTGTTGGTATCAGCACTTTGGTGACATCAAACAGCGATGTCTCACCGCATCAGCAATTTCCAGACAGTACAGTTGTTTGTGGTGAGCACTTTGTGACAATACAGTTGCTTAAAGCCAGAGTACTTGTGACATCACAGCTTTTTGGTTGTCAAATTTTGTGATGATCAACAGGTATCAGTACCTTTGTGACACCAACAGGCTGTATCGGGCACTTTGTACAGCACAGTTGTTTGCGCACAGCACTTTGCATACCAACAATATGTGGTCGCAAACCAGTGATGTCCCAGCTGTCATTACTGTGACAGCACAGTTGCTCAGGTAGAGCGCAGGACACCGCGCCACGGGTCACCAGCCAGCAGATGTTTGTGGTGTTCTCGCATCACAGTTGTTTGCTGTCAGTACTTTAGACAGTACAGCTGTTGGTATTCGCACTGTACCGCATCTACGTAGTCAGTATCGCACAGCACATGTCGCGCCCGCACTTTGTGCCAGCTGTGCCTCAGCATCACGGTGACATCATGAATAATATGTGGTCAGTAAAACTAGTGATGTCTCCAGTTGTCAGTACTTTGTGACAAGAAGTTTGCTGGTGGTCAGCATTTTGTGCCAGAAGAAATATGTTGGTGGCGTACTGGTGAGTACAGTTGTTGCGTGGTCAGTACTTTATGTTGTTTGTGCCCATACTTCAGACATCACAACAAGGTGGTCAGTATCAGATAGCACAGTTGTCGCGCAGTACTTTGATGCATCGTCAGAAACAGCGATGTCCCAGCCGTCGTGCGAGCAACCCGCACTGGCTGGCATCAATTTCAAACGTCGTGGCAATTGCATATCATGTTAGTTATTGCCGCACTTCGTAAGACAGGCGAAAATGCACTGCGCCAGCAGTTGTTTGTGCTCATACTGTATCACAATAAGGGTCAGTAACCACATGTCTGCACCCCTGCATGGCAAAGGAGCCTGCACTGCAAAACCTAGCATGTCTCAGCTGTCAGTACTTGCATGAAATGTCTCTGTGGCACCAGACAGCACAGTTGTTGTGTCAGCCAGCATAGTTGTTGGTGTCAGACGTTTAGTACAGTTACAAGGTCAAGGAGTATGGCATGTCACACCTATAGTCACAATATAATGAAAACCAGTGATGTCCAGCTGTCGTACCAGAGCAGTTGTTTCAGTGTGGCGTTTTGTCGCATCAAGACTGTTACAGCTCAGTACTTTCAGACAGGCAAGCAAAGGCTGTACCCAGACTGCACACCATGCAATATGTGGTCAGCAAACCAGTGATTTACTTAGATAATAGTTACAGCTGAAAATGTACTAGACAATAAATATATAAAATTGTATCCAGAAACTAGTGATGTCCCATTTGCCGGGCACTTAAGATTGCGCAGCTGTTTGTGTGGCATTGTATACCACAGTTAATACACAAGACCAGGTGATGCAGAAGGTTATGTCAGCACTAAAGCAGTTGTTTAGGCTCACACCACAATACACCACAAACAGGTCCAGCCACCAGAGCCAGGAGCAGGACATCACAGTTGGTCAGCACAGACAGTTAGCATGCCAAAAGGAGCACCTCATATCCAGGTTAGCTCACGTCAGCACTTTGTGACAGCAGAGTTTGGCTGGAGGCATCAGACAACTGTATGTATTGCACTGTATAGCACATGAGACTGCACCAGACCAAACTGCACTGCAAAGGTTGTCTAGAGCACTGTATCACCTGGTGATGTCCGTTGCACTTTGCAGGGCAGCTATACTGGGCACTGCACAAAGGGCACTGATATCAGGTGGCACTTTAGACACATGGTCAGGAAACCAGGGACCCACTGCATGCGCAGCCGGTATACTGATCACAGTTGTTTGCCGTCAAACAAATGATGTTCGGTATACCAGACAAGAATCAGCACCCAGACGCAAGGTACCAGAGATCAAGAAAGAATACAATAGCAATTTTGAGCCAGTAATAGATATTGAAGGCTTGTATCAAACAATATATTGTCAGCACTCTGCACACCACACGGGAATGCAACCTGTCAAACCAGACAGCCAGGCACCAGATCACACCTGGCTGTACTGCACTGCAGGCAGAGACCAGATCGGCTCACAGGCATCTCAGGCATCACAACAGCACAAAACTTAGTGATGTCCTGTTTATGCAGTACCTGCAGACAGCAGCACGTACTGCCAGTATTAGTAATAAATGCAAGTATAGTTGCATTTTGATCAGGATTAAAGAAACAGCCAAAATTAAGATATCACAACAGTATAAAATGAAAACCCAGACCAAACATGTATATGTTGTTGTAAAATTAAACAGGTCAGCACTGCAGCCAGTATTCAGACTTAGAGAAGAAGAGCCAGGCCCAGCACTGACAATCACACCATGGCACTGCGCACTGCAGAGAATGGTCAGCAAACTAGTGATGTCCGTTGGCTGCACTTTGTAGACAGGTTTGTGAGACTGTCACCACACCCCCAACAACCCCAGCATGTGCTCAGGAGCACACAGGCCACAGGCTGGTTGGGTATCAGCACCTGTGAGCGCACAGCTGTTTGCGCCCAGTACTGCAGAGATCGCACCCAGGTAAACAGGCACTGAAACAGAAGATTAGGCTCACTGAGACCAAATAAAATAGAAACTGAGATGGTCCCAGCTGTATCTGTGACAGCATGTTTGGGAGGACTGCATTGACCACATCAAGGTACTGCACTTCCCACAGTGGCAGTTGTTTTGTAGAGTACTACAGACACCAGCCACCATCAAAACCCAGACAGGCAGTCAAACAGGGTCAGACTGTTAGATATTTGTGTCAGCACTTCATTAAAGAATTATCAGAAGTACTTTTGCAACAAAACTGTGAAGGTCCTGTTTGTCAAATTAGATGAAATAGTTATTTGGCAGAGAATTAGGATCATTATTCATGGTCAGTAACTTTCTGCATAAGAATATTAGCGTCAGCAATAAAACAGCACAGTTGTCGCAGCTCAGTATCGATATCCACAGGCAGCCAGCAAAACACAGCATAACCAGCCATACGGCACCGTCGTGAGGTACCCAGCTGCCAGGCAATGCTGAATTGCGTGGCTTAAAATGACAGCGGTTATGCCAGGCCGCAGGTCAGCACTTTCGTTAGCATGACGTTCGCAGTCGGTACGTGCCAGAAGTCGTTGTTCGAATCAAAAAGATGACGCAGGTGTCTTTACCGCAGCAAAACGGTGATATTCCACGTACCTGCAGCACAGCGAAAGAAGCATCAGAATTTGATCAGCGGTACCAGAGCTGCAGTTTTCTGCAAGAGTTCTGTGACATCACATCGCATGTTTTACCGCAGATTACAGGCACAGCCAGATGTCGCTGGCATCAGCAGAGCACTCATCAAGCAGCAGGTCAAAACGGTCTCGGCTGTACCTAGCAGTGGCATATTAAAAGCCACTGCGCGAAAGACAGCTGGCAGTACTGCACAGAAGCTCAGCTCACCCTGTGGAGACCACACAGAAGGGCTAAAAACGAGTCCCAGGCTGCAGAGGTCAGTCCAGTCTTGGCACTGCATGCATGTTGTCAGACCATGAATCAGCTATAAAACTAGTGAGGTCCTGCAGCCAAGGCACTCTAGTGAGGAAAAGCACAGCTTGTCGCGGGTGATGCACCTGCAGAGCACCACTCAGCACAGCACTGCCAAAGAAGCAGTCAGGAGGCACTGTGTCATGCTCAGCACCACACAGTGGCAATTACACCAGCACTGTATGTGAATGTACCAAAGCCAAAATATGTCAGTTTAGTACTACATGTGCCAACAATAGAAATAAACT
The DNA here is from genome assembly GCA_033238685.1 of Lates japonicus. Taxonomy (NCBI): domain Eukaryota; kingdom Metazoa; phylum Chordata; class Actinopteri; family Centropomidae; genus Lates; species Lates japonicus. The sequence goes on along the minus strand of BRZM01005847.1, from coordinate 19,090 downwards.
AGCGATGTCCTGCCAGCACTGCACAGTGTCATATGGAGACTTTAGAGCAATAGCCTGCTGTCATACTGCATACCTGAATTAATATCAGTAGGATGACTGTCTTGTATGTATCAGTAATTGTGATGGTACAGTTGTTGTGAAGCACTGTGGACATCACACATAGAATAAACTAGAGACAGTTCCAGCTACACACTTTTGTGAGAATACAGAGTGACACCTGCTCACACACCACACACCAGCCCTGTGAGACTGACTTGGTCATGGAAATGACTTGCCAGCACAGATGTTTGAAAGTCTGTATCAAACAGAAAGTTGTTTTGAAAAGTTCAGTATATTCAAACCAGTGATGTCTCAGCTGCTGCAATGGTGGACAAAGAATGTTAAACAGCACAGTTGCTGTGGTGGCTGCGCCTCAGACAGTACAGCAGCTGGTAATGCATGGTTTTAGCCAGCACCGTGAGACCAGCGGGTCAGGTATATTGTTTGTACTGCACTAATATGGCTCAAAACCAGGACGTCCTAGCCAGTCAGCACTTCTATGATGCGCACAGTTGTTTGTAAGAGCCCTGTCACACCCACACTCACAGCAGTCAGCAACAAAAGGAAGAAGCTGGTTGTGGCGTACCCGCATCACAAAGGTCATGTCAAAATTACAGGCTGTTGTGGCCAGCACTCAGCCAGTATGATGTCGAAGCTATACTTTCATGCAGTGTTAACACGCGAAATACTTGAGACCAATACTATGGATTAGTGAAATCCAGATGTCCCACTGTCTCAGGATAGTTGAGCCCAGGGAGAGACTGAATTGATACACTGAATAAATTTAAAGAACAGTTGTTTGCACGTAATAAATGAACCAATACCAGCATCAAAGCAGAACACCAAAGATTGTATACAGCCAGTTGAAATTCCAGAGAATGTTAACAATAAAAATAAAACCAAGATGTCCCAGCCAGCACTTCGTGCAGTAGAATGTTCGCAGTGAGGCCTTTATCCATATCCACACCTACAGTTTGCACCAGAGCAGTTGTTTAGACTATGCTTTGTACAGGAAGCAAAGTCATATCCCGTTGTCAAATGAAGAAATATAGTAGAGTACCGACATCACAGTCGCCAGTACCAGGATAGCATTATTAAGGTATTGTAATTTTGAGATCTGAAACCAGGGCAGTCAGCACTTTAGATAGTACAGTTGTCGTGCACTTAAAGATGTCTGTTAAATTATTGCAGCCCCAGTATTGTCCCAGCACTGTTTAGAGCACTGCACAGTGACAGTTAGCCAGCTGTGCACAGCCAGCATGCACTGGTCAGTTCACCCAGGCCACCCCGCCAGCAGCTGCTTGCCCAGCACTCTTATTCACAACAGTGGCAGTCCAGGAGGTCCAGCCATGTAAAAGGTTGTTTTAAAAGATAATTTTCAGGCCCATGACCAACACCTGTCACACAGTACTTGCAACAGCACAGCTGTCAGCAGGAAATTGCACCAGTCACTGTTGGTTGTATACTTGCACAGTCATAGCATCAGACCACACCAGACGTTAGCACCAGGATATCATAAATGATGTTCAGCTACACTGATAGTATTGTTCAAAGAGTAATTTGGTCATATCCAGACTTATTATGGCTCACTCCTAGAACAGGAGCACCCCTGGGACACCATTACAATAAACCAAAGAACAGATAATCAATGAGACTAGACATCACATCAGCAGAGGAGATCAGGCTGTTCACACACCAGCCACCAGGCCCACAACATGGCTGCAACCAGACACATGCACCAGGACACCCAGCCTGCACCCAGGCACCCACACCCCACACACTGTGCCCAGCACTGCCCACAAAGAATAATAAAAATGTCCTAGCATTGCATAGTATACCAACGACTTATACAACAAAATTATAGGCAGAGGCTCTCAGATCACATTTAAATAATTAGAACAGACAAGGCATTAGGATAGATATCAAAGGAAATGATCACAACAGCTGAGGATGTCCACACACAGCCAGGCTCACATTACAGAGAGGGCTGACAGGGTTTACACTTTGTGAATTAATATAAATATCCAACACCTCATATATTAATAGTTGTTTCAGGAGTACTTTGTGATACTACAGTTGTTTGTCAGTACTTGGTGACAGTACAGTTGTTAGGAATAGTACAGATATCAATCAGAAGAAGGTGGTCACAATTTCTAGACAGTACAGTTGTTTGTGTGCACTAGTGATATTCACAATATGGGTCAGTAAACCAGGATGTCTCGGTCAGCACTTGTGACATGTTTGTGGAGTACCCCTAGGAGGCTCATAAAGTTACTTGCTGTCAGTACTTTGTACAGATGTTTCAGTGCTCAGTACTTTGTGACGCCACACTGCTGTGGTCAGGCACTTTGTGACAGTACAGTTGTTGGTGGTCAGCACTTGTGACAAGAAGTCGCTGGTATCGTACTTTGTGACAGCAGTTGCTCAGTGTCAGTACTTTGTGACACTGTCTGTATGTGGTCAGTACTTTGTGATGGTGTAAGCATAGTTATAGTGGTCAGTACTTGTGACAGCAATAGTTGTTTGCGCCCAGCATTGTATCACACAATATACTTTAAACGAGAGTCCTAGTTACTGCACTTGTGACAGTACAGTTGTTTGTGCTCAGCACTTTGTGATACCCACAATAAGGCAATGCAAACCAGTGATGTCCCAGCTGGTCAGTACTTTGTGACAGTACAGTTGTCATGTGTGAGTACTTTGTCACATCACATCTATTACGGTCAGTACTGTGACAGTACAGTTGCTCTAACGCGCACTGGTGTGTGACATCGCGAATAAAATGCAAACCCAGTGATGTCCCAGCTGGCTGCACTGCATGTTTGCTCTGTGTGAGGCACTTGTGAGACCAGTTGTCATTGGTCAGCACTTTGTGATATACAGTTGCTATGGTCACACTTTTTGAATGCCAATTGTATGCAATGCAATTTCGCGTGACAGCACAGTTGTCGCAAAATTGTATATCGCTGTTGGCGCAAAATAGTAAACTAGTGATGTCCCAGCCAGTGCACTGTGACAGAAAGGTTTGTTTGTGGTGAGCACTTCAGTATACCGTTGTTGTTTGCCGTCAGCACTTTTGCAGCCGGGTGCGCACAGATGTTTGTGCCCGCACTTTGTGACGCTACAATCTGTATGGCCGCATTCGCATTATACAGGCCGTTGGGCAAATGCGCCCCAGACAGTACAGCTGTTTGCGCCAGCATCGTGATATTCACAATCAGAAAATGCACTTTGCGCCAGTAAGAGCTGTTCGCAGCCAAGACTTGCGAGATCACAATAATACGCAAGTAGTGAGGTTCCTGCTGTCAGTAATTTCAGCAGCACAGTTGTCGCGTGAGTAATTTTCTGTCACATCACTAATTTGCGGTCAGTACTTGGTAACAGCAAAGGAAGGTAGAGTACTTTGTGACATCACAGTTGTTTGCTGTCATACTTGTGATAGTACAGTTGTTGGTGGTCAGTACTTTGTGACAGTACAGTTGTTTGTGCTCAGGCATCATAGACATCATAACTTATGTGGCCGTACTTGTGCCAGTACAGTTGTTTGTGCCTAAATGACATCACACAATATGTAGCTGTGCAAAAACCATGATGTCTCAAAGGTCAGTACTTTGTGACAGTAGCGGCTGTTTGTGGTGGTACTTGTCACATCACACTTGGTTATGGTCAGTACTTTGTAACAGTACAGTTGTTTGTGGTGAGTACTTTGTGACATCACAGTTGTTTGCTGTCAGCTTTGGTGATGTTAGTTAAGCGGTAGTCGCATTTCAGCCAGCACAGCTGTTTGTGCTCAGTACTTTCTGATGAACGCGAAATAATATGCGGTCGCAAACTGAGCATGTCCCAGTGCTGTCAGTACTTTGTGACAGTACAGTTACTAGGTGAGTAATTTAGACATCCGCCAATAATATGTGGTCAGTAAAACTAGTGATGTCCATTTGGTCAGTACTTTGTGACAGGTTGCTGTCGTGAGCACTTTGTGACATCGTTGTGCTGTTTGCTGTCAGTACTTTGTGGAGCAGGCCAGCTGCTGTGGTCAGTACTTTGTGCCAGCAGTTAGCCAGCCCGCACTTTCTGACATCACAATAATATAAAATGCAAAACTAGTGATGTCCCAGTTGTCAGTGCCTCAGAAGTTATAATAGTTGTTTGTGGTGAGTACTTTGACATCATGCGCTGTTTGCTGTCAGTACTTTGGTGCCAGTGTTGATGCTCAGCTCAGTACTTTGTGGACGCCACAATTGTGCGGTCAGCACTGTGAGCAGTACAGTTGTTGGGCAGGTCAGCACTGGTGACACTACACTGATGGCACGCGCACTTGTGCCAGTACAGATGTCGAAACAGCACTTCAGCCAGGCTATTGTCGCCCAGTACTGTGACATCACACAACAGAACCAGTGGGATGTCTCAGCTAGTCAGTAATTTCAGTAGTTGTGCACAGCTGTTAGTGGTGAGGCCAGACACTGTCTCACAGCCACAGTACCGTGAGGCACAGGTGTTTGTAGAGTACTGTGATGACCACATCTGGTTGTAATAGCATTTTGTGACAGCAACAGTTGCTAAAAATAAAACAGCTAGTATAGATGTTTCAGTGCGTTAGCACTCTCTGACATCACAATATGTCAGCAAAAACCAGTTAGAGGTCCCAGTCATCGTAGTAATTGGTGACAGTACAGTTGTTGGTGGTCAAAATTTTGCAGCTGCACAGTTGTTTGTGCTCAGTATCAGACATCACAATAATAGCGGTCAGTAAACTATGATGGTTCCAGCTGGTCGCACTTTGTGACAGTACAGTTGTTTCCAGTGGTACCGGTGATCACACCTGGTTGGCGGTCAGCATCGTGTCGCGTCAGGCACTTTGTGAAAATTCACAGTTGTTTCCGCCGTCAGTACTTTGTGACAGCACAGTTGCTGGTACGCACTTTTGTGCCAGCATATGCCCAGCTCAGCACTTTCGCCAGTACAACGTTTGCGCGCAGTACCGCAGTGGACATCACAATATGTATCAAACCAGTGATTCCCATCGGTCAGCACTTTGGTGAGTACAGTTGTTTGTGCCTCAGTACTTTGCACCGCTGTCTTATGTGGTCAGTACTTGTGCCAGTACAGTTGTTTGTGCTCAGTATCAGTATATCACAATATGTGGCTGCAAAACTACATTGTCCTGTTGTCGCACTTTGCAGTACAGTTGTTTGTGGTGAGTACTTGGTCGCATCATGACCTGCTTTGGTGGTCAGTACCATGTGTGCGTTGTCGTGTGAGTACTTTGTGACACCATGTTGTCGTCAGCACTTGTAGACAGCATGGCCATGTACGTACTTTGTGCCAGCACAGATGTCAAACAGTTTCTGCCAGTACACTGTTTTAGCAAGAGACCTGTGACATCAAGCACAATAAGGGTCAAAACCAGTGATGTCTCATTTATTGTGCACTTTGTGACAGTACAGCTGGTCGTGGTGGCACGGTGAAGACCACAGCCGCCTACGGTCAGTACTTGTGACAGTACAGCTGTTGCGCTGCACTTTGTGCCAGTACAGCCGTTTGAAAGCACTTCTGACATCACAATAATGTGAATAAACCAGATATCTCAGCCAAGGTACCCCTGCATGTTTGTGAGACACTGCAGACTAGTTGCTCCACAGCCGTACTGCAGCTGTAGCATGATAGTTTAAAGTTCAGCACTTTGTGATTAAGAATTAGAAAGGGCCAGAATTTGGTGAAGAAAGAGTCATATGGTCAGCACTTATACATCACACTTATTGTATCAGTACTTCAAAGACGTCAAACAAAGAAGAAATATTGTGTTAGTACTTAAGACCACAAACATCCGTCACGTGACTATATACAGCCATAGTATATAATTTTAATGTAACCACTAGCTGTTTATTAAGAAAGGTAAGAAGAAGATTTCTTAAAGCCATTCTGAAATAATACAGGAGAAAACGTCCCAGCATGTTCATATTAATATTATGCTAACCATGGTGTAGTCATTTTAACCCAGTTAGTTGGTCCACTGTTTGTGTATTAGTGATTCACTGCATGCACTGTATGAAATGCATGAAATAGTCATTGATGACATGTAAATCCTTACCAGATTATACTGCTGATATTAAAAAGTTGTTGCGGTAATATTTAACAGAACAGTACAGAACTGAGGCCAGACGAGATTCGTGTGCGTCAATAATATATCTTTATGTGTGTATATATGTGTGTGTGTGTTTGTAGTAGATCTACTGCTTGAACCCACTGCCTCCACCCGCCACCTACTCCAACACACACACAAAGAATACTAATCTGTTGTTTCCTCATTTAGACATAGGAAACGGTGTTTGGGACTCTTGACTTGGGTGGTAAGCGTTGAAATATTTAATATTTAACACTAAACCCGAATTTCACTCCAGCTCTCTATAACTGAGCATCCTTAGATGCTGTAATTTCCTTTCTGACAACAAATGAAATATTAACATTTATATATATAAAAAAGTCACATTAAAAATTATCCATTCCCTCCTCCCCTCCTGTGTCTAACTGTGGACTGTCATTGGTGATGTTTTCCAGGTTGACTCTATAAGTGGATTGTTCATTAACTGAAGTAAAACATATTTTAAACAATACACCAGACTACAGTTTAGATCCTAATGCATCAAAATAACATCTTAAAATCTTGTCTTTCTCTCTTTCCACTTCTGTTCTTCCCATATGCAGTTTCTAATTGCAGATTCATATCTGGGTTTGTGGCTCAGTGAGGACCCAGTGGTAGGTTCACACACACACATGCACAGTGCATTTGTAAGGTATTCAGAGCTCTTCACATTTTTCACAGTTTGTTATGTTGCAGCCTTATGCTAAAGTGAACACAAATCACTTGCTTTCATCTATGCTTAGTACCACATGACAAAGTGAAAAAAGAATTGTATAAGTAAGTTCAGCTGATTGGACATGATGTATATAAGGTTTTGACCGTTGACAATGCATATCAGAGCAAAAACCAATGAGGAAGAAGGAACTGTCTGCAGAACTCAGAGACAGGATTGTGTCAAGACTCAGATCTGGGGAAGGCTACAAAACAATTCTGCTGCAGTGAAAGTTCCCAAGAGCACAGCGGGTTTCGTAATTCTCACACGGGAGAAGTTTAAACCAACTGAGACTCTTAGAGCTGATTTCTGAAAAATTTCTAAATGTAGTTTTCTCTTTATGATTATGGTATTGAGTATGCCGTATTGACAGAAAAGAAATGGTTGTTTTCACTTCAGCATGACACTGAAACAGAATGTGGAAAAATGAAAGGGGTCTGAATACTGTCAGTTAATTTCATCATACTAAGAATAAACTGATGTTACCCATGCTACTTACAGCAGGATAGTCATCTCTCAAACTCAAAAACCATAACACCTATAGATAAGATCATGTGACTACTAGCATTGGGGAAACTTTGTTGAAGACATATGTATGTCCTTTGTATAGATACCTAGAGAAATGACTGCAGTGTCGCACTCTCAAAACTGGCCTGGTTTGTGTGTGTGTGTGTGTGTTGGTATATATGGTATAGACGGACAAGTCACCTGAATATGCATGCAGGGACTACATGGACATTAGGATAATAGACAGACCTTGCCGATGTCCGTGAAAATTTGGACAGTGTATCTGCATTTGGTAGTGTCTAAACAACATTTTCTCTCTTTTTCTTCGAAAGTCCTTCTTTACCACTTGACCTTATTTTGAGTGTATCCCAGTGTGTACAACAGTGCAGCCTACTGGGGGCGGCTGTATTGCACTTTCATACACATTTCGATACACGGTCTAAATTTAGCGGGCTGCGTTGTGATTGGCACAATTTCCGCGTGACATCAATTCTAAGTAGTCGACGCACCCCATTCAGATCAAGTGCACCCCGGTGGCAGCGGCAGATTAGATGGACACAGGTAAGCATATATATTTGTACATACATACATACATACATGATTGAATGTTTTTGCAAGTTACAGTAACTTATATGTGTATGTTTTTAGCGTGCGTGATTTAGCATTCGGTAGGATAGCTAGCAGCTATGGCCTCGGTTTCAGGCTGAGGAGATGCTTGTTGGGCAGCTAACATTGGGATATGATAAGCTCCTGGCTAGTTAATAGAACAGCAGCAGGTGGAAAAGAGGACAGGGGCAACATTATTGGGTGGTTCAGGTTTGGTGTACTGGATCGAAATAGGAAAAAATTATTTATTTATTTATTTTTGGCTGTTCTTGCTTATAATAAGCTAACAGGGCTAAATTAACCTGTGGCTCTGCGCCCATCACGTTCCTCCCGTAAATACACGACTTTTTGCTAGCAGAGAGGATACGTGGTGGAGAGGAAAACCGATGAGCAGCTTGCTAGTAGCTTGCTAGCAGCTCATATTTGTCATTTGAAAAAAAAAAAATGTAATGCCTGTTTTTCTCTGACACTAAGGTCATTAAAGGCTTTGGATACTGTTAGAGAATTTATACTATCTCAAAAATCATCAGATGTATGGCTCTGAAAACTTGACCAAACATTCAAGATCATCAGAGCACAGCAGTTCTAAGGTGTCGCCAACAGGTTTTGGTACAGAATGAAATATTTCTACATCTACTGTATGGATTGGCATTAATTCTTTTGAAAACAATCATAATTTCTTCAGGGTGAACTGCAATAACTGGTGATTATCTGACTATATTGATTTCATGGCTTTAATTTGTCTAATCAGCCTCAGCTGTGTTTTATGTTTAGCTGAACTAAGATGAGAAACATGGTAAACATTGTACTTGCTAAACTTGTTGTTTAGAAAGCATATTAGCATGTTAGCCATATCATTAAGAGCATGTTAGCATGCTGATCTCAGCAGCAAGCTCAAAAGCACCACTGTGCCTAAATTCATTTATTGGGTTATTAAGCAGGGACAACGCATATTAAAAATATTGTTAAAAGTACACCAGGTTTAGCAAGTTCCTGAACAGATGTTACAAAGTAACCTTGCTCTACCTGCCATAGTACAGCCTCACAGAGCTGCTGTAGAGTAACTGCTGTGTGAAAAGTGACACAGCTCACATTTTCTCCTCAGTTCAATAAGATATTATTTCTCTACAAGGGATGATTAATACATTTTTGGCCTAAGGCAGAAGGAAGTGAAATAAACAGCCTTTAGCACATTAGGGCTGCATGATTAATTGTAATAAAATTGCGATCTTGATTCAGACCTCTATGCGATCTCATTTCTAAATGCCAAGGATTCTGCTGAGTTTTCATCCAGGACACCAGCTTCAACAAAACAAATGCTTCCATCTCCCGCAGTCAGTGACAACGCGTGGTTTCACCATGATTCAGAGCAGAAGAGACAGAAATAAACCCAGCGAGAGCAAGTGAATGACAGCGGTTAATGACAGAGTGAGGCCTTTTGATGTGTTAAATAACAAACACCAAAATGAATCCAGGAGAAAACCCAGCTGATGGTGATAAGAATGGCCTTACTGTGCTCATGCTGAAAAAAGATTAGCTGGTGTTAATTTTACCATTTTCTCTTTTCCCCTCTCGGCTCAACTGGGAATTTTGCAACTTTAAAATATTGCAGCAGTGGCCCTAATTTTCCCACAGTGGGCCGCCTGAAATGTATATATAGTGGAAACACTGCAGACATAAATTTAGCGCCTTGGTCATAGCTCAGGTATCTCTCCTGCCAGACCTGCTGACACTGTCAGACACTTTGAACACATAATAACACCGGTAGTTTCTGCTTTAGCTGTGTCTGTTCACCTGATGGCCATGCAGCTCTCAGCAGGTAGAGTTCACCTGACACTGGAGTGAAGTAGATGGGAGCAAGTTGCACTGCCTGCATCGCGCTGTCATCCTTCTCTCTGTTTTCTGTAGCTAACTCAGAGTTAGTTTTGTAGTTTGGTTATTTCAATACCAGATTTGGTTATAAAGTTTACAGTCTGTCACTCTGTTGCTCCTGCAGTGCTCTGTATGTGAATTCTGAGGCAGCTAAAAAAGTATAATGACTTGTTGACTGACGTTCTGTGAGTCGAATCAAGGTACTCCCGACTAATGTATTGAATAGTCGACATTTAGGGGCAGCCGTAGAACTCTTCAAGCATCTAAAAGCATAAGGAAATTACAGACGTGATCACCTACCACTTATCCAAAGATATGGCCTGTTCTATATCAGGCACCATTATATTTTGTGGTCTTTATGCACATCCTACTGCCTCTTCCGAGATGACAAAACTCCAGTGATTGCCATTTAATATAAATAAAGAATCCACAAAAGATATTGACTTCACACCCTCTGCAGAGATCACTCAAGGTTGAACTGCTTGCGTTAAGTAGCAATGAGGGCTGTTAGAGCTCATCTCCCTCTACCTTGGGCCATGGACTTGTCAATCATGCATGCTGCTACAGGAGACAGAGGTGCTTGGTGTGGCATGCCTGGATGGGATGATTGGTCTTACTCTGATTGGTTCACGAGAAGCCTCGTTTACAACACTGTGGCTCCAAAACATGCTTTGGACTCTTACATAAGGCTATAAAGAGACAATGAAACAAAATGCCTTGACGTTTCTGATTGGAGTTATTATTGCCTCATTATTCAATGTTTAATCACAACTCAAATATTTTCTGCTGTATCATTATAGAAGAGTATAAAATTGAGAATGAATTAATGTTGCCATATACACACTAATGAAATAACACCTTTTAACCCTTTTCAACTGGTGACAATCTCCAATATAAGGGTGCTATAACATAAGTGGCAAAGTAACTTGAAAATATTTATTCACATTCTGTATCAATATAAATCTCAAAAAATAGCAGCTCTTGCAAAACAAACCCTAAACATTAATTTCCACTAAATAACAGGCTCTGTTTAGCCAACAAGTGTTAAGTTCTTAGCAACACAACAGAATTTCAATTCTTTTAGCTAATATAGCAATTAAGCTAGCGTATGCAAACTCATTTCAAACTTAGGAAAAACGATTAAAAGAGGCATTATATGTGGCTCATATAAATGCACACAAAATAAAACGGATTAATATTAACATACCTTGTGCCCTTCTCAGCCAGCTGCTGAATAAACAAAGCTATGATGTTTCCCCTTGTTTGGTAAAAAACACTCAAACCGTTCTTTCTTTTTTTTTTAACTTCCTGCTGCATCACACCTTCAAAATAAAAGCATCCGCCTCCATAATTCAACCGAATGGGACAAAATCAGAACAGCCCTAACAAAAAAATCTGTAGAACTAACAAGCATAATTTCTTTTAGTTCAGATACACTTAGAATTTCCGAAATGACAAGATATTGATAGCGATAACAATACAAACCAGAGCAAAAACCTGTACCGCGTTACACCTTCAAAATAAAAGCACCCGCCTCCAATTCAACCAAATGGGACAGGACAGGACAGCCCTAAATAAAAGCCATCTGTACAACTAACAAGCATCAATTTTTTTAAAATCAGTTACATTTAGAATTTCAGAAATGATCGACAGTCACAATAACAAGATATCGGTGATAATAATGATACAAACTAGGTATAAAAGCCGCTGCCTATACTTTGGCTTCTTTTCTTTCTGTTTGAGAAAGTTTTTCTGTTTTTAAAGAGACATATATATATATATATTACATATAATATATTTGGAACAAAATGTTTGACCATCAGCAGGAAAATAAATACTTTTTTCCTGTGGTACTTTTTTGAGTAGTATGAGACTTCCAAATGTCCACAGCATGCTAGTGACATATAGCACTGTGGCCCTGTCACCATTGAGACCTGACCACCTTGGTCCTACTGACATCAAATTATGTTCCATTTGTCCAATTGGTGGCTGCAGCCTGTACCAACTAGGGACTGCTAGGGAGGCTGAAGGCTATAGGCACTGCAGGACTGCTTTGAGTCTACAGGCTGGGATGTGGTTTACAAGTCATATTACCACGATAGATTACATCATGAATACATCAAATTCTGGGAGTACACGCCTTGATAGATTGAATTGTATACTACTTCCCAGCAGTTCTGGGGAGAGGGAAGGATTGAGTAGAAAGTAGAGCATGACCTGAAGTTGAAGCTAAATGAAAGCAAGAACCTATAGGGAGGAAGCTGGGGGCCAACTCCAGCAGAATGACAGAGATGTGCCTGTGAATGAATGTAAGAATTAGTGGGCAGGAGGAAAGACAACCAGGCATCCTGAGTGCAAAATGAGCCTATGTGTTTCTTCAACAGGTTTAGCCTCTATAGCCCCCAGCTGTCTCCTCACACCACCACACACTAAGGCAAGTGGTAATCACCTGTACATACAGTTAACTGTATACACTCTGACAGCCAGACACTGACCCATTAGCCTCCAAGTAGGAATTATCAATGTCCTGCCTGGTGCCTGTTAGCCACAGAATGGACAAGCTAACAGGCCTCAGCCTCATTATCTCGGTGTAGCTACTCAGCTCCTGCATAGCTTTAGAATACAGTGTGGCTAAGCAGTATAGCCATGTATATATCAGCATAGCCGCGACTACATGGATGTTAATAGTTTGTGTTTCACCTATGTGGCTGAGCATAGAGGGGTGATGAGATCCAAATAAATTGCTCAAAGCAAAAATTAAAACCACATTATTTTGCTGTTTAGCTGACTTGATATTAGCTGATGCTAAAAATTCATGAGCTCATTAAAATGAAGGATCCTAAACTAGGGACACCTCCAGAACTCTGATTCATTGAATTCCAGCTGAATTAGCAACCAGCCACTACACAAATAAATACTGTTTTGTGTTGTCATGGCTAATGTGAGCTCAACAGCAATGTAAATATGAGTGTCAACATGACCATAGCACTGAGGATTATCTTCTTGTATTCATGTGTTAAAGATTAGCTAGAAAAAACAATAAAACAAAGTTGGAATAAGGGTGGAAATATCAAGAAATGAACAATATGTGTCAGGAAACAAATAAAGAAAAAAAAAAAAACATTTAAACAGCGTTGATAAAACATGCCAGATAGTATTTTTGTAAGCCATTTTACTCACTCACTGATCTACATTCATTGATAACTGGATTTATGGTTGTTTAAACCTTACTTTTAAGAGAAGGATTTACTGTTAACGTTCATATTTTGCAGTTAAATGTAGTGATGGATGTGAATCTCATTTTATTTCAATAGTCCAGCCTGTAAAACAGGCTCGTCAGTCAGAGCTGAGAAGTGGTGAATATTGAGGTGGTCCTTCTCGCCTTCGCCTACTTCAAGAATGGGCTATCAAGGGAGGGGCACACCGCACTCGCACTGCTGCTGACCCCCAGAGCAGAGCAGAGCAGCGTGAGCGTAACTCCCTCCCACACCCTAATTTTCAATTGCTTATTCGGACGGCACACAGACTGTGGCTCCATTGACGCTGACCTGGAAAGATTTAAAAGAAGAAATAAACGTTTGAGACTTCATCACAACCGGGCGAAAAGTCGCTTCCATGCAGGTAAGAATTAAAAGTTTTTACACACGCCTGCTATCGTTTGACTTCATAGCAAACTAGCAAGTTTGCTAGCAAGAGACTTGTCAACTTTAAAGCTTGTGTAAATTTTTATTTAGTTAGTTGTAATTAGTACGCGTTAGCAAAACAGTCACGCACTGGCATTGCCGAATGGTGCTGCCGCCGTCGGTTGTTGTACATTGTAACCACCACTGCCGAGCAGCAGCTGCACCGACAGACGCCATCTAGAGGAGAGGCTGTAAGCCAGTTTAATTAGCTTCTTTGCGTGAAGAGAAGCACCCGGCTCATACCTGAGTAACAAATCATGTTTTAATATCCTGAGCTCCAAAACGGCTCTCCTCTGAGCCACACCTGTAGCGCGAAGGCGGGAGCATCACAAGCGCAACGAAAGCGCACAGGTGACGGGAGAGGAGAAGGCGTTCACCGCTTACCGCCTGCATCTGCGTGGACATCACTGGCCGCAAGATCGAATTTGATAAACACGGTGTTGCACGTGGGCCCAGATACTGAACATATCAGTATCTAGAGCGCAGAGAAACCTGCACTTTAAACATGCAACCTACAGTGTCTGCAAACTAATGGCATCACCCAGCAGCAGCTGCAGACACAAGGAATTAGGAGTCAGCATCTAGTTCTGCTTTTATGTCATTTCAAACGTCAGTCTCTATTTGGCCTCACCACTTTATAGCTATTGTGGATTTCTATATCACCCAGATTTGTGCCAAACCTTATAAATAAATAAAATTAGTTTCATTAATTTCTATAATGAGGATTAAACCCAGTGTTGTTCAAACTCATGCACCATTTCTTTTTAACTAATATGGATACACCACTGAAACTTATCGGAAGCTAGGCTAGCTGTGTGAAATGACAGACTTTATTGTATAAGTGAGTTCGAATCCAGAATGTACTTAACCCATGTAATACAGTACTGCATTATCTTTGTGGGCAAGTGTTTAATGGCAGAGATGTTGTGTTTGAATTGCAGAAGCTGTCCAGGCCGACAAAGTCACTACTTTAATGTGGCAGCAGTACATGTTGTCTGTATGGATGCAAATGGGTAGACTAAATTCACTAAATGCAAATATGCAGACTAGTGTGTGTCTAGCAGATTGTAAATTCTAATTTACTCATGAAAAGGTGCTCAGTGTCCAACGGAAAAGGGATTTAGTTATTAATATGGATGCAGTTTGAGCGTGGTATAAGCAAAACCACTGTTGTGAAACCAATGACTGAATTAAGACCAAATGTCTAAAAGATAACATGAAATGTCTTTTTCAATCTTCTCTGTCAGTCCAGGAAGTGATTAGAAGAAGATACAGGTATGTGCCTTGAAATTTACTCTATTCTGATGAGCTCAATGGAGTAGGTGGCGACACTGTAAAGCGCCACAAACCAGACCTGGGAAAAATCATGCACAACTGCAAGTTGAAAGGATTCTTCACCAGTGAGCATTGTTCAGCTTCTATTATGGTGGGGGACATTACCTGTGGCCAAAGGCAAGCTGTGAAACAATAGAGGTCCAACCAAATCTGTGGTAATATTTGAGGAATAGTTTCAAGGTGCTTATATCCAACCAAAAACAATTGCAGAGCAGTTTGAAAATGGCGAATTAATACAAACGCTTAATATGTATTGGCCTTCAAGTAACTTATTTGCTGATCTGAAAAGCCATTGCACAAGTGTTGATGATTCAGTACGTTTATCTTCCTTCTGGTGACAAAGTTTCCTTTCCATCACAAGAGAAGATATTTTGAATTTAAAACACTTAAAAAGAATCATACATCAAAACTGTATGTCGAAGACCGCTCATCAAACAAATAATCCAGAGAATCAAAGGAATATTTTGTGTTCATTATGAAACTGATAACCCTACGCGATTTCAGAATCTCTGAACTGTTGTTAGATCCACCGATATTACATCCGTACTATCTATTACCTAACATCAGTGAGTGGGGTATTCATTTTCATCACTGTATGGGCTCTGTAAAGTTGGTTCATAAGTGAACGATGACTTATACATAATTATACTTTTTACTGTAGGCTGGATCTATGTGTCGAGAGTGATTCTGAGCCCGAAGTGCAGCTGCACCTACTGGGACCCAGAATACTGTGCACCAAAGGATGCATCGTCGTCCGGTGATGAGGAAGACTTGACAAACCTTAGCGAAGGTCCAGTCAAAAGTTGCAGTGAAGGTGATGATGGCGAGTGCACCACCAAAAAACATAAAAACACAGCAACTTATGTGAAGAGAAAAAATAAAAAACAAAGACAAACAAGAAAGAGAAAGGACATGTAACTGTGAGTGTGAAAACTTGTACAAAAAGAAAAGACAACAAAAGAGCATGGGACAAAAGGCATTATTGCCTCTACTGTGGCCAGTCAAATTCAAAAATGGCAAGGCATTTGCAGAGAAAGCATGGAGATCAAGGATTTAGCATATGCCTCGCCTTCTTCGCCCAAAATGAAAGAAAGTGTCTCTATTGGAACAACTGTGAACAGGAGGCAATTTCAAACACAATGTAAAAGTGCTGGTAGAGAGAGTAGTAACATGGAGGCAGCCCTCCTTAAAGGCCTGCTCAGGACTATTTGCCTTGTTCATTTTACATGTTTGCTAAATTTGTGGAGACACTCAGCATCATGGAGGAAAGGCATGAGTCAGAGGACAAAAAACAGACAAGAGGAAGAGTTCGCCGCACTGTCCGCCTACAGACTTTAAAATGAGATTGTTCTGGCCCAGGTCATCATTTTATTGTTACCGCATGAGCATCACGCTTGACTTTGAGCTACCAGCAGAAAGGGACCGCAAGACCAATTAATACGAAGAGATGCAGAAAACCTTGTCCCTTTGGAGAAAGAGCTCAGCAAATCAGCCTACCATGTTGAAGTGCGAGGGAAAAAGAGGAAGGAAGGTGCCGGGTTTTCTCTCACAGAAAGAATGAAAGAGTCCATTGATTCTATTAGCAACAAGGAGAGCTGAAGCTGGTGTTCCTCCTAGAAACTTTATTTATTTGTAAGACTGGTGCACTACAAAACATATGATGGATTGTTCATGGAAAATACTGCTTTATTTTATATTCAGTATTTTTGGAATATAGCTGAACATCAAACAAAAATAAGGCAGAGAAAAGTAAACGCTTTGTTTTTCTGGTTTTGGGATAGCATGGTACAGTGAAAATTGTTAGCTTACTTCTGGAGCTCTCTTAATTAACATGAATCTTTGTATTAGGATTTTTTGAATATTGAGCAGTAATATCTGACTACTGTTGTAGGTGAAAGTCCCACATTGACTCCTGAGAGTGTCCAACAGATGAGGAGAAAACAAGATGAAGAGGTGGCAGAAGGTAAGTTTTTAATTTAATTTTAATTTTAATAGTTTTTTACAAAAAATGCCAAACATTTGCTTGCTCTACTCTCTCAAATATTAGAATGATGCTTTTCATCATGTAATTGTAGACTGAATATCTTCAGATTACAATTCAAATATTTCAGTTTTCTTGTAATGATAGACTAAAGAATAGAATAGAAGAATAGAATAAAGACTTCATCATCATAGAATAAATAGTAAAACTACTTGTTGGTTGCAGTCTACACTCTACAGTCTACCCTAACATGATGTCCACCTTCATTTATTGTTGATTTAGTTCTCAGAATGTCAATTCCTGTTTATTACTATAGTAAAAGGTGGTGTTGCATGGGACACCATTATATCAAAGAGTTTGTAGTTTTTGCCTGTTTGTTTACATACATGAGATTGTCAGAATATTAGGCGCACCTCTAAATATAAGGCAGTTTAGTACAACATTATCAGACACAGTTACAGTCTATCCGAAAAGTATTCACAGTGCTTCACTTTTCCCACATTTTGTTATGTTACAGCCTTATTCCAAAATGGATTAAATTCACATTTTACCCTAAAATTCTGCACACAATACCCCATGATGACAAAGTGAAAAAAGTTTGCTTGAAACTTTTGAAAATTTATTAAAAATAAAAACAAAAATAAAACATGTACGTAAGTATTCATAGCCTTTGCTGTGACACTCAAAAATGAGCTCAGGTGCATCCTGTTTCCACTGATCATCCTTCAGATTGTTCTACAACTTCATTGAAGTCAAATTGTGGTAAATTCAGTTGATTGGGCATGATTTGGAAAGGCACACACTTTTCTGTATACGGTCCCATAGTTGTCAGTGCATGTCAGAGCACAAATTAAGCAATGAAGTCCAAGGACTTGTCTGTAGACCTCCAAGACAGGATTGTATCAAGGCATTGATCTGAGGAAGGGTACAGAAAATTTTTCTGCAGCACTGAAGGTCCCCATGAGCACAGTGGCCACCATCATCTATAACTGGAAGAAGTTTGGAACCACCAGGACTCTTCTTAGAGCTGGCCATCCATCCAATCTGAGTGATCGGGGGAGAATAGCCTTAGTCAGGGAGGTAACCAAGAACCCGATGGTCACTCTGAGAGAGTTCCAGTGTTGCTCTGTGGAGAGAGGAAAACCTTCCAGAAGGACAAACATTTCTGCAGCACTTCACCAATCAGGCCTGTATGCTAGAGTGGCCAGACGGAACCACTCCTCTGTAAAAGGCACACGACAGCCCACATGTAGTTTGCCAAAAGGCACCTAAGGGACTCTCAGACCACGAGAAAAAAAATTCTCTGGTCTGATGAAACAAAGATTGAACTCTGAATGCCAAGCATCATGTCTGGAGGAAACCAGGCATCGCTCATCACCTGGCCAATGCCATCCCTACAGTGAACCATGGTGGTGGCAGCATCATGCTGTGGGGATGTTTTCGGCAGCAGGAACTGGGAGACTAATCAGGGTCGAGGGAAAGATGAATGCAGAATGTAGAGAGACATCCTTGATGATAACCTGCTCCAGAGCGCTCTTGGACCTTGGTCTGGGGTGAAGGTGAATCCTCCAACAGGACAACGACCTTAAGCACCCAGCCAAGAAAACGGAGGAATGGCTTTGGGACAACTCTGTGAATGTCCTCGGGTGGCCCAGCCAGAGCCCAGACTTGAACCCGATTGAACATCTCTGGAGAGATCTGGAAATGGCTGTGCACTGATGCTCCCCATCCAACCTGATGGAGCTTGAGAGGATTTTCAAAGAAGAATGGGAGAAACTACCCAAAAATAGGTGTGCCAAGCTTGTAGCATCATACTCAAAGACTTGAGGCTGTAATTGGTGTCTAAGGTGCTTCAACAAAGCATTGCGCAAAGGCTGTGAATACTTATGTACATGTTTTATTTTTTGTTTTTTATACATTTTCAAAAGTTTCAAGCAAACTTTTTTCACTTTGTCATTATGGGGTATTGTGTGTAGAATTTTGAGGTAAAATATGAATTTAATCTATTTTGGAATAAGGCTGTAACATAACAAAATGTGGGAAAAGTGAAGCACTGTGAATACTTTCTGGTTGCGCTGTACATGCTTTGATTATATCTTTTTTTTTCATACACTAGAAAATGTCACTTACTCTTGTTTTTCACTTGAAGGTTCTGACCTCTCATCTGCTAAAGCTGGGCCTGACCCCTGCAGTGAGGATGGGAATTCAGATGA
>BRZM01005841.1:19363-39211 GCA_033238685.1 Lates japonicus | reverse complement strand
ATGGAGGAATAAGCTATATAAGGCTTGCTTCACACAGACAATACTTGTACTAGGATCAGTTCTTTGCTGGTTTGGTATTTCCATGGACAATGTTTTCATTGTTCACAATAAGCTAAATATCACAGACTCATCGCTGGCTTCCGCTCATGAATATGTATTGGAGAAGTCACCACCAACACATCTGCTCATATCTCAGGGCGGGTTGGTGTGGCAGTCACACTAGCGGAAGGGCCATCTGTGTTCCTACGCGGTAGCAGTGGTTCCACAGATGGTTTCATTAGCGCACTCATCAATATCTGCAGGCGGGCACACGGAGGTGGGTGCGATTAATATTTACAGTGTCAGTCGGCACAATCGACTCCAACCCGCCTCGATGGCGCAGCCCGCGTCTTATCACACTACCATTCGAACACAGCCAACAACAGAAATCAACTTCCATCATAACATTTTGGACTACAGTGTGCCCGGGACAATTCATTAAGGGGTTTTCAAACTGTGGTGTTTGTCAATTTATTCGAAGTCTCTCTCTGCATCAGCACAACAGTATATATGTGACTGTACTGTGTGGATCTCGGGAGAAAGCTGCAAGGGAATGTTTTTTTTGGTTGTGTGTTAATGGGTGAAGTGACACTTAGGTCACCTGGGGATGTTGGCAAAATGTTAGATGGAGGTTTGCTTTTTGTGGCGCTCAGCAATCACCCAGACA
The DNA here is from genome assembly GCA_033238685.1 of Lates japonicus. NCBI lineage: Eukaryota > Metazoa > Chordata > Actinopteri > Centropomidae > Lates > Lates japonicus. Next base: position 38,505 of record BRZM01005841.1, on the reverse strand, counting down.
CTTTGCAAGCAGTTGGAAGAAGATGGCTGAGGTTCGATTGTGAAGAAGGTTTTGGTGCAGGAACCCGCTTTCCATTGTAATCAATGAATCTGTTTTAGACCCATTCAATGTGTTTGACATCTTCAGCAGATGTCATAAAAATTAAATGGTCCCATGAAAGATTCTGAGCATACTGTAATACTTGAATTTGGCCCAAAATGGTAGCTAGTAATCAAATCTGGCAGGAGACAGCCCGTAGTAACTCCTTCTCTGCATGGCAATAAATCATAAAGCAAGTTTAATGAAACCAGTGGAGGACCTGCTGCAGTATCATCCAGTGTATGTGGACAGGGAGAGACATGGATATTGAGAACTATTCTTTTGACCATGCTTGGCACTGCTGGTTCCTCACTGTTTAAAGGCAACATTTATTGTAATTTCTGACCTTACACGTTTTAACTATTTCTTGGCGTCTCGAGGTCGTAGTAGCGGAGAGGCCAAGACTGTCTGCTGGAGGGCAGAAGTCTGATTATAGTGTTTAAAAACAAAATGAGACTTTTAATGATCTTTTAGTCATGTGAATTTGTCTCTGGTCAGTTGTGACTTGCCACTGGTCCGTCCTTTGGCAGTTCTTGGCAGAGTTACCAGGAGTGTGGCGACATAACTGATGTTTTATTTAGTTTTCTGTTCCACTGGACTGTATATATCGGTGAGCGTTTTGCCGCTCTACAGGATAAACAGACCAGATCTGTTCAATCTTGTTGTGGTCATCTTTTGAAGATAAATCTGTAGGAATTTGTTCAGCTTATGTTTGAAACATATTCTTTTCAGTTTTAGAAATGAAAAAACAAAACAAAAAACAACTCTTCAACCAGAATGTAGTCAAAGTAAGTCTGCGTTTGTATATTTTCCTGCAAGTCGTGGTTGAGAATATTATGACGAACAGGCCTATCATTTGATATAGACTGCACTGATGAAATTAGGACACACCACAAATCTGTTTTATCATAAGCACGATTTGATTTTTGTTGACTTTTTAGTTTCATAACAACCCTCCATGATCATTCCATTCAAAGTTTCCATGACCGTAGTAACTCCACTGGAGTTATTACAAGTTTAGAAAACAGGAAGACCCACATTTCAAATATGGAAAAGAATTCTGACAATAAAATCCACAACAGCTTGAATATTTGAGTTACATTTTAGATATCACTTTCACTGAATAGCCTCATACTTGTAAATCTTATGCTGCATACATCGCTCATTTAGACCAAAAAACTCAAATCAGTATGGCACCTCAGATGTTTAAAACAAAGTGATACTGTCCACTCACATATTGTCTAAGCCGGTTTATTTTGCTTCTGAGCCTCATAAAGTTAATATCCATTCGAAGAAAAGGAAGGAAGGGCCAGAAACCACATCCCATTGATTTGAACAGAGCACTTGGCAGGGCCCTGCCCCTCCTTACAGACAAACTGCTTTCTCAGGCTTGGGGGACTAGTCCTCTGTCAGTGTTCCTGTCCTGACTTGTCCACTTCTCTAACATGCCTCTGGGGTCAGAGACAGGGGCTCCCACAAGCTAATAAAACTACAGAGACCAAATTGTCTTTGTCATTTTGTTAAAACCTTTCTCAGGAAATGCTGAAAAGGACCAAAATTGCTAGAATAGACTTGTGGGCTCAAATGGCTTCACAATGATATAGGGGGAATGGATGGACACATACTGAAAAACGCCAACCCATCAGATTTGCATTTTGCAGCAGAGGAGAGAGATGCTGAAACAGTGTGAAGCTTTTTGGATGCTGTAATATGTTGCGTGTAAGTGAAAGAATATATTTTCGAGAAGAATATTCCCAAAGCTCTTTTGAGAATATTCTCAGAGTAAGGTGAAGAGTATTGGATATCACAGTTTGAGGAACATTTCCTCAAGTGTGAAGCACTTAAGTGGAGTTAGGAATGTTGGAATGACAGCGGCCGCCAGCTGGGAGGTCTGGGAGGAAGGCGATGAAAGCTCTCTGCTAATATATGAAATAATCAGCGTCTGCAGGCAGCTTTTCATTCATGTGTAACATGGAACAAAATCTGTTGCAAACCACATGTTGTGATGAGACACAATCAAAGTATCATCCCGGGGAGGAATGAGAGCATCGAGACCAAAACAATTTTAATGGCCTTTGTTTTTTCTGTGCATCTGACTCTGGTAGTGTTTGAGTGGCAGCATTACTTGACCAGCCATTTAGATCTGTCATCCAAGCAAGCAGGAGGAGAGTCAGCTCGCTCATCACAGCACTAATGGTTTGTGGGAAAATATGAATAATGCTAAAATGAGATAACTCCACTGAGAGCGGGTCTCACACCAGCAGGAACATGGGATCGCCTTTCTTAGTCTTTCCATGCAATAATGAGTTACGTTAGGACACACACGGTGCTGTAAATTGCCTGAGGGGAAGAAGTGAGGCAGGGAGGAGGGTGAGGAGTTCAGCTGAGATGGGTTGGAGGTGAGGTTAGGGGGCGACCCGGGGACCCAATAGGCACCTATCTTAAGGGTCTGACCCAGGAGGACCTGCTTCACTGGATCAGGTGATGCAGTGATTTGGGGGTGGAAGGAGGAGGGGTGGTAAGTGTGGGTCTCTGTGCCACGTGTTAATCTGGAGCACGTGGTGGCAGGCGCAACAAGAATATAGAAATCGGTGACTGTTGGCTCACCCTCCACAGCCCACACTTCTCCCCCATATTCTCTGGGCAACCCCTCGTGTGATTGGACCCATATGCAGAGGTTATTTCACACGCGACTGGACAAAGATGAGGTGAGGTATTTGTTTTCAGCGAAGCATGGCAACGCGCCTTATCTGACATTACATCTACAACCTGCCTCGGGGTTAACTACAATCGAGGTCAACCTGTCGTGTCATGCGTGTGCTTCCAAGAAAAAAACATCATCTCACGTCTGCGCGACAGCATGAGCAATCACACACACATGGTAAAGTCTTTAGACTTCTATAGGTTTACAGGGGTGGGAGGTTGGCAAGAGTGTGACCGCAGACAATTTCCGCCCTTGGGCAAGTCTTATTAAAGACAAGGCATAGCCTGGGGGAATTTATGAGCATGATGGTGAATTAAAGCTAAAAACAATAACCTGGGAATACACACATCTCCACATACACACATGCGTTATGCCTAGTGTACAGTATCATTGGCGGGGCTGAGTGCAGCCCTCATAGCACAGTTGCGGCTGACGCGCTGCTGCGGAAAAAACCCTGTTTTTCCCTTTTGTATCATGGCCTCTAAATCTAAATGAGTGCTGTGAGTGGAGCCAAAGACAACCGCTGCCCCTTCGAAGGCCGGTGAGTAAAAATAAAACAACGCCCCTCACAGAAACTGCAAATTACAGCGTCTGGCCTCTTCTTAAATATTTGATGATTTTTACAAGCAGACAAAAATGCCCCAGAGTAATTGAGCTCCCTCCCTGGACTTTTATTGGGGTGACGGCAGCATCTCCCACAACTTCCCATCGTGAGGTGAAACAAGCCACTATTGTGTGTAGTGTTGAGCTTCTGAGCGTCAAGAGGGCTTGGTTCTCAAACCGAGGCTGTGAGTCAATGTTGAGCTGTGCGAGTGTTTATTGTGGGGTCTAGTGAAAACACCAACAGCTGGCGTCACAACATAGCAACAGGGGGAAAGATGGTTAGACGTGGTCATAACTGGGCAACCGTACAGATAAGTTCAACTGGGAGTTTTGTGACACCATAGGGGTCAATGTGAGGCGCTTTCAATCAGGTCCGACCTACAAATTCCTTCAGGCTCCACAGGTTATGTCAGGTATGATAATGTGTAGCATTTAACAAGTCAGTGAAAATCTTTGACCCTTAGTACAGGTACCAGGGATGTATATTTAAATCACACACCAAAGTGCGCTACACTGATTTGAACCTATACAAGCTGCTTAGTAGTGTTGTGACTCTGAAGGAGCGGAGGTGAGCAGCTGGTTTCAATCTGCCCTTATCTCACTACAGGCCCCTGCACTCTTCAGCTGGTGCCAGACAGACAACATCATAAAGTGCAGTGAGGGGGCAGCCGCACAAAGCCAGGGGATCAGGGTGATGGGATTGGGGAGGGGGGGTCCAATCTGTCACTGATCAGCGCTGCAGCAGCATATTCTCCCCTGATCTCCATCTGTTGATAGTCCAATAAAAACTCAGGGTTATGAGGATATGTGAAGCCGCACCGCACTCCCGAGTGCGTCGCTACGACTGTTGCAGTCCCTGCTTCTTTTTCTCTAACACAAACACGTGAGCAAGGATGCAAAAAAATAATAATAAAAAAAACAAAAACAAGAGTTAACCACATGCGCACACACACTCGCGCTCACATACACAGACAATCAACCACAAACACCCACAGCTTCCAACATCGGTCCAACACATCATTCCATTCTGATGCTCTCAGACTGCTTTCCCCCCCTTCGCCTGTCACTCTCCGATGACTGTTTGGATCCTGTCTTAATATGAGGAAAATATTTGGCCTTTTGTTTTTGTCTCTCATAGTCCTCATAAACCCAACTTGTTGTTTTATGGTGCTATGAGAGCAACAAAGACAACCAGTACAGCGCTAGAAAATAAAGAGAGATAAACTACATCGTTGTGCAACAAACCACATTAATATCTCAAGCCCAAGGTGTCTAACCCTGCCAGTAAACACATCGTAAGGCTCCATGTATTCTGGAGGTCATGGAGATGTGTCTGTTGTTGTTGGGCCAGTTGTGGGTCCAGATGTAGAATAAGCACAAACAAAACCAGCCAACCAGGGTGACTGGCCTCCTCCACAGGGGGTACAAAGAGGTAAGGGACCACATAAACTGGCCTGACAATCCTATCCCCTCTCAAAAGGAGAACAGCGGCGATCAGGTCCCACCTTGCATCTTTGCCAGAGGCGCTCCATTAGCTCTGTTGTCAGGAGGATGAGACTATTATCTGCTGCTCGCCTCACACACTGCCTCCAGTGACAGTGCACTTCTCTTTCTAAAGTGCCCCAATTTCAGGGGCCACTTCTCCTCGGCTCCCCCGTGGTCTCTTGTGCAGTAGGACCTCGAGCACCTGATAGCTTTTGATTCACATCGGCCTCTTTGTGTCTGTGTGTGCAAACAGAGATATCATTATCTATACACGGGGAGAGACCTGAAGAGAATGTAGAGTGGTGGGTTGATTTGAGGCCACTCTCTCTCTCTCTATCTGTAACTACAGCCCAGATGGTAAATGGATTGAATTAGGGAGCATGTATGGTACAAGAATAGGTAGGATCATTCTTTTGCCTCAGCCTGAAGACAGCCAGGCTCCAAATTTCCCTGTTTTTTTAAGATAATTGTGTGTGCTAGTCTTTTAACTATATGCGGTTTGACCACTCACCACAGTCTGTGGTGTCTTCTCCCTCGAGACCAGGCTGGCAGCCCATGAAGCACCGGTAGGAGCCGATGGTGTTCTCGCAGCGCCAGGTACCACACACTGAGCTGCCAAACTCCTTGCACTCATCCTGGTCTGTGTAAAGAGAGAGAGAGAGAGAGAGAGAGAGAGAGAGAGAGAGAGAGAGAGAGACAGATGTTGGTTAGTGACTGACAAACAGAGGCACAAACGCAACCACATGTGCAATCAGACACTAACACGGACGCATGCACCCCCGCACACACAGTGTTATTCCCTCCCCTGCTCCTCTGCTTCCAGTGTAATGGCCGTACAGCAGGAGTCGGCCAGGGGGCCTGTGGTGTAGCTGTCCTCAGTAAACGCAGCAGGCAACAGGAGTGGCCAAGAACAATATTATCACAGCAACCAAAGAACTTGTGAAGGAGCTAAAGGGAGACGTTCCAGAGGGAGAAACACCTCCTGCTCACAATGGGGTCATTCATACTTCCCTCGGGGGAGAGGGAGTTCAGGGCTCCAGCCACGTAATCCAGGCACCCCTCTGTCCTGAAACCATGGAGGGAAACCTCTTAAGCCAGGCTTGGACACTTTGACTGGAGCCCAGTCCCAACTGGCTATAGATAATCAATCATAGCCAACTGTTCTATACCGGGTACGCGTAAGCCTAAATGTAGCGTGACGATCAAACAGCTAATGCTGACATGTTGGCTTACTCAGAGAGAAGAATTGTCAGGGCAGAGTTCAGGGTCAGTAACCGCCGTGACATACGCAACAGGACATCACAAGGGAGTATCATTCTGTCTTACCTTCACAGTCAGCCGTGTCGGCATTGAACTTGAAACCAGCCTCACACAAGCACAAGAAAGAGCCGTCAGTGTTGAGACACTGGCCCCGAATGCAAACGTTGTCCCTGCTGCATTCATCCACGTCTACGGCAGAGAGAAGGGGAAAAGAAAGGCAGACAAATTAGGTTAGAGATAATTGGAGACAGGGTGGGTCGAGATTTGTTACGTATTGATTATCACTAAATATCCCCATATATCCTCTGTTAAATCCACAGGGAACGCCGCTCCTTTTCATAAGTTTCACAGAAAGAATTTGTAATCAAGCGCTTGTCTGAACACAAGATGCATTGGCCATTTGGAGCACTTAACGGTATACTGGCAAACAGGAAATAGGGGAAGAAAAAAAAAAAAACTCAGCTTTTCAGGCTGAGAACATTTCCCTCAGACTCGTAAAAATTAATAATGAATGCTACATGCCTGATTAGCTGTAGATTGGTGGATAATTGCGGCATTACAACATAACTTGTAAGGTACTTGGTCCTGGGGTAAAAGGTGGGTGGGGGTGGGGGCAGGAAGGGGGGGGGGGGGGGTGTTCATCAGAGCCTGTCTTCCTTTTCCAACCTTTGATAATCAGATGAATCTTTCAGAGATGACAAGGTAAATACCCATTTGCAAAGATAGGGAGAAAAAGAAACAATACCCCAGACTATAAGTAAACACATAAATATGCTGTGACTGGATAGTTTTGGAGTTAATTCAAGGACTTCAAAAGCCTGTATTGAAAGGCACAGCAAGGCTAAGGCACAACCTGATGATTTGGATTAAGTTTAGATGTGTTTCAGTCTGCTGTCAGTCCTTTATTACGTATGTTCTGTTTTTGCTGAAAGACTGGCCAGGTCAAGGCCAAGCATCATTTTGGCCTCACCTGACTAAATCCGTCTTTCATTCCCATAAACTCACGTACCCTCATCCCTCCTTCACCTCCCCCTGCAGGCTCATGTCAGAGGGATCTGGCTTTCATTGTGTCAGTACTGTACACACAATGGCAGACTGCGAGAAAATATACGACAACTGCTGATTTATAGGATAATTAGAGGCCGGTATTTGTTGTGGCAGGCAGCCAAAGTACCTGATGCACGCTGCGCAGTTTGCTCAGAGTCTGCGGATGGTATCTAAGCCGCTCCAAGGCCAAAGCCTCAGTGGAAGAATGTCCCCGTGCAAGGAGTGACCCAATTCCTCTTAGTCACCCTCGCCCATTACAGGACCATGCCAGCGTCTTACAGGGCTTACTGGACCCTGAGATCCGACCCTACCTGCATCATATCATGAGAGGATATTTCACTGCCAGACATCCTGCTGTTTACTTAACTTCACCTCTTACTCACTAAGACCCACCAGAAACAACACTGATCCAATTCTGACATCCCAGCCAAAGTTATTTCATGTATTTTGACAGCAAATGCTCCAGTTTGTTGAGGTAAGGAAAGTCTTCCTTAGCCGATGATCGGGCTACATTTTTTTTCTCCCCCATCGCTGTGACCAGAGGGTCACTGGGTGCGGCTGGAATAACATCAAACTGATGTCCGAGCTGAGAGCGAGTGAGCTGAGACAGTTGATGAGGCCATGGCCCATTACACAGAGAGGCTAGCCTGAGCACCCATGCCAGGGGTCCCAGGGCTGGCCTGAGCACCCAGGGCAGCGTGGTGAGGACACTGTCTGTCAGCCTGCCTGCACTGAATGAAGGAACTTGTGCGAGCCAACAAGGTTACTGTAAAATGACTTGAGCAATATGTGCTAAAAAACCATTATTACATTATTACCAACTTTCTCCAATTTTGACTCTGCCTCACCCAATTACACAAAGCCCATAAAAACATCTGAAAAAAGATTTCCCATTGCTATTACTGTTCATGCTGCAGCGTGTTACTGTACCTTGGCAGCCAGGCCTTCCATCGATGAGGATATATCCTTCAGGACAGATGCAGGTGTAGGAGCCCTCTGTGTTCATACACTCTCCTTCTCCGCAGATCCCCACAACGGTTAAACACTCATTGATATCTGTCACACATGAGCACAAACATACACACACAGCTATGTCAAGATGCCAACATGAGGTAAGCCACAAGACAACGGTTAACCACTAATGTTATATTTTATGTGTCAGATGATCCACAGGGCATACGTGTGTGTATATGTGCGTGTATATACCTCTGCAGGACGTCCCATCCACCAGCTCCAGACCAGTGGGGCAGGAGCAGCTATAGGAACCGACAGTGTTGGTGCACTGGCCTCTGTGACACAGGCCGGTGTCCTCACATTCATTTACATCTGTATTGACACATAACGCAGACGTCATCGGCATGACACATTCACACCAGCTGTAAATCACCGGGTCTCAAATTTTTTTGCCCAAGTTTTGTCATATGGATGAAGAGCTTCCAGACCACAGTGAACATGTCAGAAAAGTCATGCATCATCTACATCAGTAAGTAATGACTTATTCTTAATATAGTGCGCTGGAACGGATGACTGTGAAAGTGATTGTGCAGCCCTTGTAAAATTTCAGTGACTGCAGTGAAACCACCCACTGCACCGTACCTTCACATGAGAGCCCGTCGGGTGCCACGGTGAAGCCGGGGTCACAGGCCATGCAGGAGAAGGAGCCCTCTGTGTTGGTGCAAACACCCGTGGGGCACACACCTGGGGTCTGGCACTCATCGATGTCTGAGAGGCAGAAGAAGAAGAAAAGGTTAGATATAGGTTATCACGTTAAGCAAAGGGACCTCTAAAAGAGTCCACTTTTTGCTAATTCACTCTCTTATCTGTTAAAAATTATTAATGGCTATGTGTGGCTCAGCCTAACATACAGTAAGCAAAGCCCTCTTTATTAGATCGCACTGACAGTGTTTTATTAAAAAGGGTGGAAAGATAAGTATGCAGGATGGTCACTGAATCCAAAACAGCCAGCTATTACAGGTGGCGTATAATTACTGTATCTACAAACAGTCACTGGCTCGCTGTTATGTGATCATTGGAAATTCCTCAAGCCGGTACAGATTGTATTTCTTGACGGAGAAAATAGTGTGGGCCATTGTTAAGTGATTGAGGAGGCTCCGTTTTCGCCTTTGGGTGAACAGAGCGAGTTCAACAGGGCGAGCTCGCTGGACTACGTGGAAGGCAGGGGAGTGGTTGACTTCATTTCAAATTAAGCCCTTAATATTTTCCATGGCATCAGAGACATCCATTAAAATCCTATCAGAGGCCGACTTGGACGCCTGCTTGTTTTGTAGAACTTTTTCCCAGCGCAAAGACACATATCAGTGGGGGATCTTCCTCTCGGGCTAGATCCACACACTTCCATTCAAAAACACACCACAGTATATATGACTAACCGAGACCGCGTTTGAATCCATTTAAATAATCATTCCTTTTCTGCTTCCCATGAAGTCATGACAGATCTAACCTCCCCAGATTCGTCAAAGCAGCCGTTTCACTGCATTGATCTCATAAATCATGTCATGACAAATTACTGAGTACTGTAAAGATTTTCTGTAATCATGCTCTAGGTCCAATGCAGTCCTCTTTTACTGTGCTCTACTGTAACTGTGGCCCAATTTTCACTACGGTGACAGCTTTGACTATCCTAAGCAGGTAGGTTAATACAGATGTAGTCGTACTCTCGCAGCTATGACCGTCCTCAGTCAGTTGCAGGCCGTCTCCGCAGCTCCTGCAGGTGTAAGATCCTGGGGTGTTCAGGCACAGCTGGCCTGGGCACACGCTAGCCACTAAGCACTCATCCACATCTGGACACAAATACACAGACACATCATAGCACAGATTATCATCTCTGGCTTCAAATAAATAAAGCCCGCCAGTTGTAATCAGTTAGATCGGTAATCACTGGAACTAGGAATTACAAATGTCAACACCTCTATCTTTTTAGCTGAGCTTTCTGGACATTCGACTGACATCATCTTGTTCTATTTGAGGGCTGCTGTCTCATTGTGTTGAGCAAGGATTAAATGAGCGGTGCCAGAGGCGGAGGGGTCCGGGATCCAGCTATGATGTGATGTCTAGAAGGAGTATTTTGGGATTTTGAGCACAGATGAAGGGGCTTTTGGTCCAAGCTGTCACACCTGATGCTGTTTACATACAACCTGAACCAGCTGGGGAACATGCTCAACGGAGCTGTCGCACTTCACCCTTAACCGCGACTTTGTTGAGTATGAAGGCATGGTCTGGCACGTCTGAATAGAAGAGGAGGCTGCACGCACCTGCGCCCAAGTATACAAACATAACAAAGCGCATTCCTGCACAAACACAGCCAATAAAAAAAAAAAAAAAGCCTCACCATCGCACTGTTGTCCATCCATAGAGACTCTGAACCCGGGCTGACAGACGATACACGTGAACGAACCCTCTGTGTTTGTACAAGTTCCCTGGGGGCATGTAGTGGGCAGCGCACACTCATCGATATCTGGCATGAAACAGCACACACACTGTTAGACATTCTCTGCAGGACTGGGATGAATCTACAGCCAAGAAACAAGATCCACATTCATGATGAAAGGCAAGAACCACTTTCACAACCAGTGTTAGTTCTACGAGCCTGAACTTAAGATACATGCGGTGTTGTGAGGAGGTCCATTAAGATGAGCGGTGTTGAATGAACCAACCTTCACAGAGCTCCCCGTCATATGATACCTGTAATTCTGTAGGGCAGTTCTCACAGGTGTAAGAGCCTTCCGAGTTGAGACAGATCCCTGCTAAGACAGGACTGGCACTCGCCAATATCTGAGTGAAACGTGTGCACACCAGCAGAGAAATACTTAGACATCACTATAATGCTAAATAATATGTGATGGAAATTGAAGTTGCATTGTTAAAAGGAGTTTTAATTTACGGTCGACAACCACCCAGATGTGTTGAGTAAGTCTTCAATAGTCATTACAGCACAAGTGATTTATACACGAATGAGCTGGATTTACCTTCATACCCCTCCGTCTTGAGACACTTGTAGCCATTCTTACACCTGGTGCAGGGGATCCTCTGTGTTACACACACCCCATGTTGACACATCAACCCAAGTACACTCATCCACATCTGAAAACAAAGCACTAAATTCACCACAATGAGTCAAAAATCATCACTATCCAATTATCGTTTGTCCAAATCAGTTTAGTGTTAATTATTACACAGCAGATTTCATACTTCACATCTTAGTCCATCAACAGATGGTCCAAACCCAGGCTTGCAGTTCTGGCAAGTGTAGGAACCTGCTGTGTTGATGCACCCCGCTGAGCACATATTACCAGTTACATCATTGACATCTAACAAAAAGAAATAATTTATAGACATTAGTTGCTGTCGAGAGAGCGCCACAAGCAGAGGAGGAGAATGCAGTGATGAGTTACACCCAACAGCTCTAGATAATCCTTTGCAGACCAGCTTTGCTGTCGAGGTGACTCTAAAAACTATGGTTACAGGTGCATTTGTGGGTGCCCAGATTGACACAGCGGCCGGGTGAGGTAGACTCCGGGAGCAGACACTATCCACATCTGAGGGAGTACACAGGGGTAAAAAAGGCTCGTGAAATAAAGGCAACTGCTAACTCTTTGTAGCCTTTTATAAAACTTCAACGGTGCCGCAGCGGGCTTCTGTAGTAGCACTGTGAGAACTACTACAGAGCTGCTACTTTGATATGGAACGTTAATAATAAGCTTGACTAGCCCTCTGACAGACAGTTACCTTGGCAAACGTTGTCCGCTGAGAGTTTGCAGCCTTGGAAACAGTTGCATTCTATAGGAGCCCTCAGTGTTGACACACCCGCCACTACCACACACGGTTTGGTTCAAGTACCTACTACATCTGAGGACAGAGAGGATCAGAACAGGACACATAGTTACACAGTGTGACCAGCGCCAGTTCACACAGTTCACACTGAAATGAAAACATACTTTTGGTCATTTACCTCTCTAATTTTTTTTTTTTTTTTCCAGGTTTTGTTTTTGAGATTTCGCAGCAACCCAATACTATGGAAGGAGTGGAATTTCATTATAATTAAGGGTAATCAAAACCATTTAAAATATTCAACGGCAACTTATCTTAAGAGACAATGTCCCAGTTACTCTGGATAATCCACAACATCATTGTTAGTAGATTTCAAGGACTATTTCTTTGGGATAAAGTAGTTCTGGAAATTACCAAATGCTCAACAACTTGCCTCCATTGTGTCTGCTAAGGAAGAGAACCCAAACAGATACATCCAAAGGATCATTTGCATGGCAAGTAGGTACCACTGAAGGTAAATAATATTTTGTAATTTGAGTGACCTAAACTTTTCAAGATAAAATACACGCTTACGAAACAGCCTTTGCAGCAGGAAACATTTCGATACAGAAATAAAAATACAGACCTGCATACAAACTAAAGGTCAAGCACAGTACCACAGTAAAGGGGAAACAATCAACAGCTTAATTAGTGTGTACAAATGAGTAGTCAGCAGTGATTAAATTACATCAGTGCACAGACCTAAACTCATTCATGAAGACCTTTACTATTTGCAGCAGTAGCTGTCTTTTCCATTTCACGTAGCCAACAGTTGGACCCAGGAATTATATTTGTGGAAAACTTATGCAGAAATAATGTTTTATAGTGGAATTTTACCAAGGTTAATAATTATAAAGTTTTTCAGTTTTATGAAGGCGTAGAGAGAAGTCAACAGAAGTCTGATTACGGAGTGCGTAAGACAAAAGGAGACATTAAAAGAGGAAAGGAAAGGAAAGGAAAGGGGTGGGGTAAATGTTTGTCTGCCAAAGCGAGGTGGAGAGAGGACGTTACCGAGAGGTGATTGAGGTTCTGAACAGAGAGTTTCACACAGTGAAAACATGCAAGAGTCACAGACTGGATTTTGTTTGTCGAAATAAGCAACGCCAGATGTCCGTCAGTGGGTCTGGCTGCTTTGTTTCTGCAATCATCCGCTTCCAGGCTTCCGCCGATAAGCCCGGGACAAGGAACGGAGCTGTTTTCTCTATCACACCAGCAATTAGGCTTAGCCACGATTTGGGCTAATTGGGCCCAAAACTACTGAGCTACCATCAATTGACTGAAGCAAATACTGGAAACCCAGCGCTCATGTTGCTTGTTTTATGACTTACAGTGCCACACGAGTACTGTGGGACTGTTAGCATGGTGGATGTTGGGAGTAAAAATATTTACCTCCAGAGTTATCCTCATTTACAGAGTTCCCTCTTGTTACTATTTATACACCAGATTTACAAGGAATGAATAGTACTAATGAACTGACAAAAGAAAGTAGCTGAAGTGGTGTTTTGGAGGCAAGGAACCAATGATGTTAAACAAGGGCATCAGTCGTCAGAGAAATTGATTACAAGAGCTCCAAAGTACTAGTAAGTCTATTTCATTTTCCATCCTCATTCAGTCTTTAAAGCTTAGTATTTCTGGAATCCTCACTCCAGGAGCTTAGGTTTGTCAAATTAGCTTAAGGTCTTAAAGAGGGGATGTGGGCAACAGTCAGGCTGTTATGTAACAGGGACACTGTCCGCTGGGAGTTGCTAGTTGCTAGCTTAAAAAGTACAGGCTGCAGCAAATTTTAGTCGTACCCAAATCTAATAATCTGCAGTAAGAGTTTTTACAGCGATAAACGACAACACTATGGGTGAGTGAGAGAATTTACTATGGTCGAGACCTCTTCTCCGTGGGGAAAACCACCTCTGACCTTCCTCATGCATCTCCCGGGCCCTCTCACCCAGCTCTGCAGCGCCATGAAGCCTCGCTGGCCTCCACCGCCCTTCGAGAAAGAAAAATAGAGCCTAAACAATAATACGCTGTTTGTTCAAGGTTGTGGCTAAGAGGAAAATATTTGAATTCTCCCAAATTGAAGGTGATTATAAACAATCTTTTATTTAGCCAGTGATATCGAAGATCAGCACAATAGGGGAATGTGTTAAACAATATTGGGGATATGCGGAGGTTATGGAGGAGTTGATATATCATACAGGAAACACTGAAATTTGAGAGAGGGGCAGGGTTGTGCCCGGCCCACGAATGTAGCCATCATTCAGGTTGGCTGTCATAGGGCTCAGTAGTTGTCTACACTGGACATAAAAATCCAATATAAAGTTTTGGAGCACATAAATACGTATTTATTTTATATATTCAGTTGAATGTCCTTTGAACCATTGAGCAAAAGCTTAGCTCACCAGGAAATGAATTGAACTGTCGCCGGTGAACTGTACTGCATCATAGCCGTCAATATTCACGTTTGCTGCCGCCGCCTGGATTTTTTGGTGATGCCAACCGAGCAGCTTGCCGCATCTACGAAATGTTACCTAACATAGGAAGCTTACAGCTGCAAGGAGGGAAACCCAGCTTATTTCCATGCAGCGGTCGGAAAACCTCAAGGAGTTTGGGTAGCAGGAAGTGGTGGTGTTGGGGGTGGACGGGAGTGTGGGGCTGCTTTACCTACATCTCTCAATGAGCAGCTTCGAAGCCCGGGCCGAGCCCTGGTATCAAAGAACCGCCGAGAGTACACGCAGAAACCTGTGGGACAGAGCTGGGATCTCTGCATCGCCTACATCTGTTCGGGGTTGGGACATGAAAATAATCATTTGAATGAGTTGTTTTAAAACAATGTACATGCATGGAAGAAAGAGGGTGGTCATAAATGCTAATATACACAAACACAAAATCTCTGTCACTTAACTGAGCTAGACTTTCTATAGTTTTCTTCCTGCTTTGACCAGAGGAAAATACATGTTTTGTTACACAGCACCATGGCTGTCACAAAAGGTCTGATTGTGCTGTTATGTGAATCCTGACTGTGTGCGAAAAGCCTGTGCGCAGCGCATGTCACCTCACACAGGCCTTCCAAGACCGGGCGAAATTGCGTTGCATTCACAGGCAGTGCAAGATCCCTCTGTGTTGAAGTAGTTCCCATTCTGGCACTTAAGCTGGGCATGGTGCACCTAATAATGTCTGCCAGTTTGAATGAAAACCAAGGAGAGCAGAAAAGAAAGTGACTATTGTGTTCCACAGCATTAATTAGGGCAGGATGTTTAAAATGAACAGCTGACAGACAAGAACTTCAAGCAACAGCAGCCTGTGGTGGCCATCCACTGAAACATTATATCTCTTGCTGGTCACTGGGCTGCACCTTACAGATCCTCTGTTCTGGGTGATCACCTGGCTGTAGCCGCTTGTAGCACTGACAGTGTAGGGAGCCGGGAGCGAACACGAGCGGCCCCTCCTTCAAGAACCCGGCCACACCTGCTACTCCAAGGAGGACAGAGAAGTATATATATAAGAGGCCTAATGCAGTCTTACTTCACCAGCAGAGACTGTACACTTCCAAGCCCTGACTTCTGGTTTCACAGCATTCTCAAGACAAATGAGCCCAGCCGAGTGGGAGCAGAGGCCCGCCAAGGCCTCACTTAGGGTGATCACAGCACCGCAGCAGCTCTTGGACGGCTCTTCCGACGCTGTTGTAGCACGAACAGTCAACATAAACAAACGGATCCTTTCATTTTGGCTCGTCACCGTCGCAGCGTAATGTTTAAAGGAAGACTTGCTTGACTGAGATGATGATAGACAGAGCCATGGGGCCTCGGGAAGGCATGCAGTCTCTGAGGTCCCACCGCTACCCTGTCTTACCCATCTCCCCAGAGATAAGCTTACACAACATTACAGATACTGTAAAAAATAAAAAGCGTATTCCAGTAACATGTTGTTCTCCATGGGAACCCATCTTGCTGTTTTATATAGTGGGTCTTGGTACTATATATAAAGGTTTTTACAGCAATCAAAAGTGTTCTAACAGGAAGGATGGTATAAAAGGGTCGATGAGAAACAGATCAGTATTTAATGTTGTTCTTGCCTTTTCCATCCAAATGGACTGTGGTGATCAACCTGTATGACCAAGGTGGAAAACTAACTACAGTATGTCCTTTTCTATAGGATTAACATACATCTCCCACTCTTTAACCGCCTGTCAGCCAGCTCACTCCCCATCACCCAAACACACCACCTGCCTTTGCTTCCATTGCAACCCGCCTCTGTCCACCAGGCTCCCTCCAAGGAGGCAGCACCTTTCTTTAGGTTTCGCCTCTCAACCCCAGCAGCGTGAGCATCTTCAAGCCAACTTAAGCTTGAGAAAAGGGCAAATAAAGATAACACAGTTTCCAACTTTGTAATAAAATGCTTTATGATATATAAAATGAAGAGAGATCAGCTTCATGCTGTTCAGCACGGTTGTCTGCCAGCCCGTAATTGTCTGGTGATTTTAGACGTATCCAGCTGCAAGCCATAATACATGGCCCCAATGCATGTTTTAATGGGACTCTCGAGACCGCCGGGGTCGGTCCTTGACCTGGTCCGAATGATGGAGGAGTCTGGAGTCTCTGTGAAGGGGGACGAGGAGGAGGCGATTAATAAAGAACTGTTTTAGTGCTGTCTCACAGAGTAAATTATCACAGCCATTGTAGACACCGCTTGTTTTCCCAACCACTACTGCTCTTGTTACTAAATGGGGATGTTGATCATTTTCCAAAAAACAGCAGAATACCAAAATAAATCAAGTAGACTCATTGAATGTAGGCAACCTTCAGACTTTAATGTCAATAAGCTATCATATGAGGGTGACATCACAGATATACTTGGAAATCAAGATATATTGTCTGAAATGAAAACTACTATAAGGCTATTGAGGCTAAAAACCACACCTGTGATCTGTGGAGAAGAAAACACTGGGTATTTCAGTGGTGAGTCAGTCAACAGCTAAAAACAAAAACAAAAGTTATCAAAGATCAGTTAAATTTTCATTATTCATATTCATATAAAAGTATGTCTGCTCAATAAATAACAGATGTGTGTATCTGACAAAATGTGGTCTGAAGCTGTTATATAATCATAACAAACCCTCCAGTTGAGATAGATAGATAAATATTTCAAAAGCAAAAGCAGGCAGCTGACAGGAGGAGAAGAACTTACTGGCTCAGAATTTGATCTGCCATAGCAGAGAGGAAAAGTTTATCAGTAGCAAAATTATATCACCAGCTAATACAAACGACACACACCAAGAAACTATTTCGATAATTTGACTTGCAGCTTGGAGGTCTTTAATTCTAATAAAACAAAGCTTACGGCGCATTTATCCTAAGCCCGATAGAGGAAATGTATCATAAAAGCAGAGCGGATCATTAATAAAAGCCTTATATGGAAATAGGAGATTCTTGATAATGGAAAACCCTAATATTTACAAAATTGTTTCATATAAATCAAAATGTAGCTTATTAGTAAAGTATCTCATGTTATCATATCAGGAAGATATTTACAGAAAATCCAGAGGATTGACATGGTCACTGTGGATTACTTAGGTGCATTATTGTGATGCTCATAGGGTTTCATTTTGATGGTGAACATGAGTACTCCTGACTATGTTTCATCGCTGGACTAAGTATTTATTTGTGGAGCTCAAACATCCGTGTTGATGTCAATTCATGCAAAGAAGCTAATCCATTTATCCGTGAAAAAATTCTATTGTGCAATCATTTCAGCTGCCTGCATTGTTTATGCCACGAAGGAAAAATATTCGGTGGTTAAGTAATACTATGTTTGGATAACTCTCAGCCTAAGTGCATAATATGTACAGAACATTCAGCAGCAGCAACTATTCATCTTCACCATTTGGGAGTAAAACATTTACCAACTTGGGTAAAAGTCAATCTAAGAGGTTTGGCAACAAGCATTTAGTCTCACCTTCTGGCTAAGGTTTAGGTGTCTCTGGCTGGCTGAGAGGGACAGAGAGGCTGGGTGGAGTCAGAGGGCACCTAAGGCCAGGTGTCTTCAGGTGTTTCAAAGTATTAAAGTACTTGTATGCCTATGGCAGGTGGGGAACTGCGGCCTGTGTCAGCAGCCTCGGGTGGAGGATGGAGGCTGAGAGGATGCGACCCCTGCTCCTCCCATGACACTCCTGTGCCTGCAGCCCTCTTCCTCCAGCTGTGTCTGAGAGAACCTGCACGCCAGAGCGAAAGTAGGTATACCCATGTCCGGCCGGGCAGATTCCCTTTGAAAATGGTCTATGGGGTGGGAAACACATCAGCAAAACAATGGAGTTTTATGAAACATTGCTCTGTGTCGGTTCTCGGCCCTACGGCTAACGTAAAACGCCACAGAGTGTAATTGTGGCTCATATTTGCCTGACAAGTCTACAGCAATACCATGTCATCCTGTGTAATACTGTTATGTTGAGCATGCTGTGCTTATCGTGCTGCTAATGAGGGGCCGGGTTTCAAGAATTGCTGCAGAACTAGCTAGCTAAGGGAAGTCAGTGACAGCTGTCACAGAGGGCTACCAGGGAGGATTTGGGAGAGATTGTGACATCTGCAAGAGACACATCCGATTTTGAATCTTGAGGAGGCGTGAGTGAGAAGCACGGAGGATCATTGTTACTAAAAGGAGGAGACTAACTCTTGTGTCCGGAGCTCAACAAACCTCACATGGTGAATCCATTACAAGTGAGAAGCACTGTGTCCCCTACCTGACCTGGAAACTAGCAACCCTACGCCAAAAGAGTCTGGAATAGAGAGACATGAGTAATGACAGATATGTGGTCGCTAAATGCTTGTGTAAATGCAGGAAACGTGGATATGGATGCAAGCTTTGCATTGAACATTTAGAATTTAAAGTGGGAGGAGGGAAATAAGATTATATGATCAGGAGCTACATCAGAGAAGTAAATATATCGAAAGTTAGTAGGCTCCTGCTACTGAGTCATAAGACATGGGCCTGGCTGTTTGTTCAGAACATGCTCTAATAGGCTTGCTGTGGGTCAAGATACAAAAAGCCAGCCATTCAAATAATCAGAGGCTGTGTGTTGTGTATGTGTCAGTGCTGGCTGAGTTAGCACCAAGGAGCAATTCAGTCTGTGATATCTGGATCCATGACAACT
>BRZM01005833.1:11278-24301 GCA_033238685.1 Lates japonicus | reverse complement strand
TTCAGTAACTTCGTTCGGTGCATTATTGCTACAGACTACACTGACACCACGCACTCAACTTTTAAGGCGCACACAAGCAGCATGGAGAATGCTTTTAGGGTCGTGTTACAAAACTAACACTATATCTAAACTTAATTTACTCAACTGCGAATAATGCTGTTTTACAGTTTATGCGTCTGCACATTCTCAAACCTTATTGTTCAACCAACATACCTCCCAGCACTGGATATACAAGGAACCTAATAGCTATAAGCGGCTTCTGTTTCTCGCCAATGTCTAAGGCTGTACATTCAAATACATTTACCATGTATCTCTGTCCTGCTTTACACTACTGTAAATCGCTCCATTTTGACAAGAAATAGCTATTTTTATTATTTTATTATTACTATTTTTAAATTCATCTTTCTTCCATTTTCATTTGGGTTAATTCCATACAAGCTATAAAGACATGATGAACTCCAACTCAGAGTAGAAGGAAATCTGGAGTCTTCACGTGTCCCCTGATCCTCATTTCAGCCCTCTGGGCTTCCCTGTCTGTCTTGACGATGCGAATGTCCTCTGGCCGAGCAACCACGAGGAGCCCACGGTCATCATCTCTAACCAGATCACATCTAATGGCCCCTCAGGCGTTGAGGAATTTTTCTCCTTGCACTAAATCCTGACATGAAGTGTTATCAATTTTGTTTCTTACGACTCACCCAGGTCAGGCCGAGGTTCTGTATTCTTGTGATGTGACATATGCATACTTGGTGGCATTATGTTTTTTCCTCTCTCTCTCTCTCTCTCTCTCTCTCTCTTTCTCTCCTCACTCTCCCTCTCTGTTGTGTTTGTATGTATGTGTGTGGTTTTCAGGTCAGTGCCAGCGTGCTGATCTTCCTGTGCACTAACGCGATCGGGATCTGTACCACTACCCCTGCTGGGGTCTCTCCCAGAGACAAGCCTTCCAGGAGGCGAGAGGAGGATACATCCAGGCCAGACTGCACCTGCAGGAGGAAAACCAGCAGCAGGTACATGTGCTACACAAGCACAGAGACAGGCATGCATGTTCAAGCAAATAAGTGGAGGAGGAAGCCACGTCCGCGTCCTGTGGGAAAACTAAACACATACGCACACAAATGCAAAAGAGCAACAAATGGGTGTCTCCATTTCTAGTCTGGTTGTTTCTCAGTTTTTTGAGGTCAACAATATGTTCTGGAGTATAACACATCTCCTCCTCTCTATTTGACTGCTTTCGTTCCCATGATGCCAACAGGCAGGGTGACTCATTGAGCAGCGGTGAAACAGATGAAAATGAATGGGCTCTCTCTCTCTATCTTCTTAATTTCTCTCTCTCTATTCTCTCTCTCTTTCTTCCCTCTCTCCTCTCTCTCTCTCTCTGTCTCTCTCTCTCAGGAGCGCCTGCTGTCATCCCAGTGCTGCCAAGGCACGTTGCCATGGAGATGAGGCTGATATCAATGCCAAGAAGGAAGATATGATGTTCCACAAGATCTATATCCAAAAACATGACAATGTCAGGTAACACAGACACATACCTGCAGCCTCTACAGGAACATGTTAACCCTCACCGGGAAAATGGCGAGAACTTGTCTACTTTGCTGTCACAGCTAGCACCAGTGGCTTTGACTCACTCCGCTGACTGATGTGTCAGTTGCACAGTCACTCAACAGCTATTTCCCTGACAGCATGTATTATGCATGTTGTTGTTTGATGACTGCTGACAGCACGGCTGCAGTAACAATATTGATTTAGGCGCCTGCTGTGCTTTCTGCAACAAATGGGAGGCGGGCTAGTTGCGGCACCCACTCTCTCAGCCCTCACCACTGGATCTCACCTCCCAAGTGGGAATAACCCAGTGCTAACAGGTGTTAAACTTTCCATCCATTATTACCGTCCAGGCGCAGCCGGTGCTTTTCAGGTTGCGGTGGCAATGGTGGTGGGGACAGTGAAACAAGGCTGCAGCAGAGATCTCCTGTCAGAGGAGTGACCCAAATAGGTTACCACGGAGTGATGCGCCAGTGGAACAATCAGTCAGAGCGGCACTGTCTGCCGGTGTAAACTTGGGAACAATCCGTATCCCTTGCAACACAAGGTAAAACCTGTCTCTCTAAATTGATGTACAGGTCATTTCGTAAAACACCAGCACAAGGCGACAAGAAAATCCTATTTTATTAATGTTTTCTGTTCTGTTAAATATATGTCGCTATAAACTATGGTTGGTCAAGAGATAATCAAAATGCTTATTTTTTTTTAAATAGAGTTGAATTCATTTTTTGTGATTTAATAGATTAACTTCATTTGAATCATATTTTTCTCTCAGTAAACTCTTGCCATGCAGATAGGTTTGGTTTTTGTTTGGCGATGATTCTTGGTGTTTAAAAACAAAATTTAAAACTTCTTAGCAACATCTCTCTAAAACTGGTTACTCTGGATAATCCAGAACCTGCATTCATCAGTGTTTGTAATTTGGGTGAAATGACCCTTTAATCTATTGCATCATGGCTCAACATCCTGGTCTAGGTGGGAAGAAGCAGACAGTCCACTGGACTGCTGTTAAGAATGATGCTCCCCCAGTGGTTGACCTCCTTAGGATCTGCAGGCGCCATCTGTCCTTACTCAGCTGAATTTAACGTCTGCGGTGTTGTTTATCCTCGCTTTTCATTACTATCAAAGTTAGCAATGAAGAGCATGCAGACGAAGAGGACGAGGGTGGTGTTCTCAGAGGACAGGCTGGAGGAGGTGACTACATTGGCCTAGATGATGAAGAGCCAGAGCGAACAAATGCAGCTCCTCTCCCCCCTCTGCTCACATAGCAGCTGGACAGTGAGAAGGACGGAGGCGCTAGACCATGTTAATAACTCTTTTATATTGATTGATCTCATTCTCTGTCTCCTTTGTCTTTCTTTCCTCTCTGTCTGTTGTTATCCTCACCCTCTCCCTCGCTCCCCTCCCTCCCACCACCACTGCTGCCACCTTCACCATCACCTCCCCTCTTCCAGCATACTGTTCAGACATTGAGGCTTCACCAGCCTAGTCTCAGTGCTGACCCAGGAGCTAGTCATGGCCCAGCTCAGCGAGCTGTTATCGCTTTGACAAGCTGGCCTCATTGAACTGACACCTGCCGCCACCATTTTCACAGCAGAACTTTGAACCATGGCTGCTTATGTAACCGTACCGTCTGTAGCCTTCACTGTTAGTATGACAAAGCCAATACGATGTACTTGTTGGGGGGTGGGGGTTACTTAAGCATTGTGTAACACATCAATTAGACTATGCTGAGACTGATGAGTCATCTGAATTATGCATAAAAGGCTCTATATTTGAGCATGCTGTGTATTAGCTGTAATGGAGAGCCTAATATTTTATGTGTGTGTGTGTGTGTCCTTGTTGTACAGGAGAACCACTGCCTGCGTATCAAAATCCTAGGGGACTGTTACTACTGTGTGTCAGGGCTGCCTGAGCCGCGGGCTGACCACGCCCACTGCTGTGTGGAGATGGGAGTAGACATGATTGAAGCCATCTCGTGAGTCAAACACACACTAATGCACTGAAACACAGCAACCCACACACTCAAAACAGGAACACACACCCTCACAGTCATGTAGTAATATTCCACCGAAGGTCAAGTAAAGATTTTTCCTTTGTTATTGTCAAACAGGGTGTTTTTTGACAGTAGCATGTGTATGTGTGTGTGTTTGTGTATCATGCAGGCTGGTGAGAGAGGTGACGGGAGTTAACGTGAACATGCGGGTGGGCATCCGCAGCGATCGTGTTCACTGCGGGGTCCTGGGCCTGCGCAAGTGGCAGTTTGATGTCTGGTCCAATGATGTGACGCACGCTAACCAAATGGAAGCCGGAGGGAAGGCTGGGTAAATCCCTCCTACTCCACCTGCCACAGCACTGACATAGGCTCCCGTAGCCTGTTGAGTTTCTTACACACTGTATGTTTGTGTGTGTGTGTGTGTGTGTGTGTATCCACATTACCAAAGCCACACTTCAGTATCTGAATAATGGGGACTACGAGGTGGAGCCGGGATTTGGAGGAGAGAGGAACGCCTACCTGAAGGAGAACAACATTGAAACCTTCTTGGTGCTGGGCTGCAGCCAAAAGAGGGTTAGCACTCGGTCAATCACACACACACACACACACACACATGTCCTTGAGTCCTCTTCAGAACACATTAGTGCCCATATTTCACACAAACAATATAATGGCTTGTCACCTGGCGTAGAACCTTGTTTGTCAAGCATCTACCCTGGTGGGGTTTCTTCACTTCCAGAAAGGAGAAAGCCATGATGGCCAAAGATGCAGCGAGCACGTGCAAATTCTGCGAGGACTGATACCACGCTGGTGCGGACAGATCCTTCTCCAAGCCCAGAGTCCAAAAGTCTTCAGGCAGATGGTGAGAGATTCATGCGGGGAGCACTTAGCTCAGCTCGTGGCACCTGTTTTTTCTTGTCTATATCGATTCCCTGTGTCATCTTCTCCACTCCTCAGGGGTCGTGTAAATATCCCTACCTCTAATTATGTCCTCAAAGTAGCTGTTAATATTATATATTTCTCTTACACTTGGTCATTCAAAGGTCAAGGAGACTATTGTTGGGAAAATCTTACCAACCTTCTATCAATACACTTTATACCTCCTTTCCTATAGCCTCTGTATTTGTTTATACACGCCAGCTATTTGGCGTAGGGATATGTCAGGCAGTCTCACTCATTGGTCCAGGCTGAAATATCTTAAAATTATTGAATGGATGCCATGAGCGTTTGTGTTCTCCAGGATGAACTTTAATAGCTCTGGTGACCCCTTACTTTCTCTAGTGCCATCAGTGGGTTGTGCTGTGATTTTGGTAAAGTAGTTAAACCGCTGTTGGATGGACTACTCCACGAAATTTGGTGCCACGACGTCATGTCTCCCCAGGATGAATTGTAACACTGGTGGTTCAAGATTCAGGATTCAATTTAGTACCATTATGCAACACAAGATTATTAACAAAATTACTGATGTAATCCTTTTACGCTACAAAAAGAACAAAAAGGTTATATAAATTAATAAATAAATAATCATGTCAGAAAAATAAACTACTTTTGTGGTGGAGTGCAGATGAATTCAGTAGTCTCAACAACCTACGAGAAATCGGGTGGTGCGGCGGCTGATACTTCTGTATCGCCTGTCAGACAGCAGCAGTGTGTGACCAGAGCTTTGGCTGGTGGGTGACCACCTTAGCATTTCCCTGACTTTCATCATCAGGTCCAAATTTTGGTTTGTCCCGTTTGATTTACAGCCAGATTACTGCAAAACTAATGACATTCTCATCTGCTGGTAAGTAAAGCAAACCATTTTGCAGACACATTATTTCCCATATACTGTCTTGCACTGATAAGCAAATATTAGCATGCTAACACACACTGAAATGTAGTGGTGCTGACTGCTTAAATCAACATGTTAATTGTCATTTCAGCATGCTAACTGAGCTTATGTGCAGCCTCCTAAAAACCTAGGCGTGACTGTAGACGGGGTTTTATTTTTACAATACCTTTACATGAATGAATAAGATGCTCTGTAAGTGTGCATCCCTGGTATGCACCTAGATGTGACAAACATGTACAGGGCGACATACATGGAAAAGCTTAAAGCAGTCAGTGGGAATGTGATATTGATCCGTTCCCATCAAACAAACAGGAGTTACAACAGGGGCTCCCAGGATTCCCAGCTCATTGTTTACTACACAAACCAGTGTGATGATGCTGCAGCTGCAGACATTTCTCCTTCTCCTCTCTCCTCACTTCCTCCTCTCTTATTTATTTCCTTTTCTTTCCTACATTCTTCCTTCTCCTCCTCCTTTTGTCCTCGCCATCTCAGAGGACAAAAGGAGGAGAAAGAAAGAATATGTGAGAAAGAGGAAATGAGCAGGAGGGAGAGGAGAAGATGCTGCGGCATCGCTCACTGGCAATGGCTGGTGAGGTCAGACGTTAACTCTGTTTGTTTGATGAGACGGATCTCATTCCCGCTGCTCCGTAGCCTGTTATGTTCGTGCGTTCGAATGCGTGCTGAATGCTGCTGCAAGCGGCTGTTCGGGTAAAGGCTATTGTAAAAAAAACTCGAGCCTCAGATCTGACTCCCGCCGGGGGCTTTGAACTGCACATAGCTCCGGTGCGTGAAATGATGTATGTTAACGGTCGTATTCACCCTTCGGTAACGACGCTGTGTTAACTTATCGGTCTGAACAATATATGAAATAATGAACTGCTGCCGGGCAGATGAAATGTCGGTATTTACTGTCTGGGCGCCGTCAGCGGGCAAATGGTGGACAATGATGGCAGAGAAAATATTGAAGTCTCGCCACCAGCCTGATCTGCTGTCTGGTCGCCTGTTCTCAAGTTGAGACTGATTCGTCTCTGCTCACTGCAAAAGCTGGTTTCATTTTCTGACATGGTGTTGTTCGATGAGCCCAGCAACACGGTAACGGTGACGTGAGACCCGTCGTGTGCGCAATGTTGTGTTGCGCAATGGTGGTGGTCTGGTCAACGATACGGTCATCACCAGAAGATGAATCGGCAAGCTGGGCCGGTCATCGGCGGCGGTTTGACGAATCATCGCGATGACGCAGGAAATAAAGGGTGCGGGGCGTGCTGGGCGTTGGCGTCCGGTCGACAATTTTGGTTGTTCGGCGGAACCGAATGATGCCGTCCTGCATGGTAACGGCGGGCGGGGTATGGGGTGATGGGGTGATGGTTCTTCCTGAGCTGACGCGGTGCGACCGTGAAGAATATATGTGGCCGCTGGTTGCCAATGAGGTGAGGATGTGATTTGACTTCGAGGAAGTCGGAAGGTACGAGGAATCAGGCGGAATGCCTGACCGTAACTCCAGCAATCTCCGTCTGCCTGAAGACTGGACTCGCAGACGGGTTCGTCGACAACGACATCGTCCTCGACGAAGGCCGCGACCAACTCGCTGCATGTGGCCGTGGCTTTCTCTGAAGTGAAACACCGAGGCTAAATGTGACAAACAATAACTCTACGCAGATGTTTCAAACCGACAATGTATTTTGAAGTTCGAAGACTCAGGGCCTGTGTGTGTGTGAAACTCAGCGAGCTGCAGACTATGTCAGTGCGTTAACGGAGTGGTGGGAGGAAGTTCCCTCCGGCTTCCATTTGGTTAGCGAGCGTCACATCATTGGACCAGACATCAAACTGCCACTTGCGCAGGCCCAGGACCCCGCAGTGAACACGACCGCTGTGGATGCCCACCCGCATGTTCACGTTAACGCCAGTCACCTCTCTCACCAGCCTGCAGATACACAAACACACACACACACACATGCTACTGTCAAAAAACACCCTGTTTGACAATAACAAAGGAAAAATCTTTACTTGACCTTCGGTGGAATATTACTACATGACTGTGAGGGTGTGTTCCTGTTTTGAGTGTGTGGGTTGCTGTGTTTCAGTGCATTAGTGTGTGTTTGACTCACGAGATGGCTTCAATCATGTCTACTCCCATCTCCACACAGCAGTGGGCGTGGTCAGCCCGCGGCTCAGGCAGCCCTGACACACAGTAGTAACAGTCCCCTAGGATTTTGATACGCAGGCAGTGGTTCTCCTGTACAACAAGGACACACACACACACACACATAAAATATTAGGCCCTCCATTACAGCTAATACACAGCATGCTCAAATATAGAGCCTTTTACGCATAATTCCAGATGACTCATCGGTCAGCATAGTCTAATTGATGTGTTACACAATGCTTAAGTAACCCCCACCCCCCAACAAGTACATCGTATTGGCTTTGTCATACTAACAGTGAAGGCTACAGACGGTACGGTTACATAAGCAGCCATGGTTCAAAGTTCTGCTGTGAAAATGGTGGCGGCAGGTGTCAGTGCTCACCGAGGCCAGCTTGTCAAAGCGGGCGAACAGCTCGTTGAGCGTCATGACCAGCTCCTGGGCCGTGCACTGAGACGCCAGGCTGGTGAAGCCCTCAATGTCTGCGAACAGTATGCTGAAGAGGAGGTGATGGTGAAGGTGGCAGCAGTGGTGGTGGGAGGGAGGGAGCGAGGGAGAGGGTGAGGATAACCGAAACAGACAGAGAGGAAAAGAAAGACAAAGGAGACAGAGAATGAGATCAATCAATATAGTATAGAGTTAGTTAACATGGTCTAGCGCCTCCGTCCCTTCTCACTGTCCAGCTGCCATGTGAGCAGAGGGGGAGAGAGGGAGTCAGGCATTTGTTCGGCTCTGGCTCTCATCATCTAGGCCAATGTAGGTCACCTCCTCCAGCCTGTCCCTCTGAGAACACCACCCCCCGTCCCCCTGTCTGCATGCCTTTCATTGCTAACTTTTGATAGTAATGAAAAGCGAGGATAAACAACACCGCAGACGTTAAATTCCAGCTGAGTGCGACAGATGGCGCTGCAGATCCCATGAGGTCAACCACTGGGGGAGCACTGGCCCTTAATTACAGCAGTCCAGTGACTGTCTGCTTTTCCCACCTAGACCAGGATGCTGAGCCATGATGCAATAGATTAAAGGGTCATTTCACCCAAATTACAAACACTGATGAATGCAGGTTCTGTGGATTATCCAGAGTAACCAGTACAGTTTTTTAGGAGAGATGTTGCTGTTACAGTTTTAAATTTTGTTTTTAAAACAATTATGTAAGAATCATCGGCGCAAACAAAACCAAACCTATCTGCATGGCAAGAGTTTACTGAGAGAAAAATATGATCTTCAAATGTAGTTAACTCATTAAACCTACAAAAAAATGAATTCAACTTCTATTTAAAAAAAATAAGCATTTTGATTATCTCTTGACCAACCATAGTTTAAAATATAGGCCTGTTTTACAAACATTAATGGTGTAAATAAACCTTCAACAGAACCAGAAAACATTAATAAAATAGATTTTCTTGTCGTCTTGTGCTGGTGCTTTTACGAAATGACCTGTACATCAATTTAGGAGAGACAGCAGGTTTTACTCTTGTGTTGCATGTGGATAATGGATTGTTCCTGTAAGTTTACACCGTGGTAGAGCAGCAGCGTTCTGACTGATTGTTCCACTAAGTGCATCACCTGCACCTATTTGGGTCACCTCTGACAGGAGATCTCTGCTGCAGCCTTGTTTCACTGTCCCCCACCACCATTGCCACTGCAACCTGAAAAGCACTGGCTGCGCTCGACGGTAGGCTAATGGATGGAAAGTTTAAATCACCTGTTAGTACTGGGTTATTCCCACTTGGGAGGTGAGATCCAGTGGTGAGGGCTGAGAGAGGGTGCCGGCAAACTTGAAGCCTGCCTCCTATCATTTGCTGCAGAAAGCACAGCAGTGCGCCTAAATCAATATTGTTACTGCAGCCGGTGCTGTCAGTGTCAATAAACAACAACATGCATAATACATGCTGTCAGGGAAATAGCTGTTGGAGTGACTGTGTAACTGACACATCAGTCAGCGGAGTGAGGTCAAAGCCACTGGTGCTAGCTGTGACAGCAAAGTAGACAAGTTCTCTGCCATTTTCCCGAGTGAGGGTTAACATGTTCCTGTAGAGGCATGTATGTGTATGTGTCTGTGTTTACCTGACATTGTCATGTTTTTGGATATAGATCTTGTGGAACATCATATCTTCCTTCTTGGCATTGATATCAGCCTTCATCTCCATGGCAACGTGCCTTGGCAGCACTGACAGCAGTAGGCGCTCCTGAGAGAGAGAGAGACAGAGAGAGAGAGAGAGGGAGAGAGAGGAAGAAAGAGAGAGAGAATAGACAGAGAGAGAAATTAAAGAAAGATAGAGAGAGAGAGCCCATTCATTTTCATCTGTTTCACCGTTGCTCAATGAGTCACCCTGCCTTGTTGGCATCTGCGTGGGAACGTGTTAGTCAAATAGAGAGGAGTGGAGATGCGTGTTATACTCCAGAACATATTGTTGACCTCAAAAACTGAGACAAACAAATCAGACTAGAAAATGGAGACACCCATTTGTTGCTCTTTTGCATTTGTGTGCGTGCGTGTTTAGTTTTCCTACAGGACGCGGACGTGGCTTCCTCCTCCACTTATTTGCTTGAACATGCATGCGCCCGTGTCTCTGTGCTTATGTGTGTGCACACATGTGTACCTGCTGCTGGTTTTCCCTCTGCAGGTGCAGTCTGGCCTGGATGTATCCTCTCGTCTCCTGGAAGGCTTGTCTCTGGGAGACCTCAGCAGGGTAGTGGGTACAGATCCCGATCATGTTAGTGCACAGGAAGATCAGCACGTTGGCACTGACCTGAAAACGCACACACATACATACAAACACAACAGAGAGGGTGAAGAGAGTGAGTGAGAGAAAGAGAGAGAGAGAGAGAGAGAGAGAGAGAGAGGAAAAAACATGAGAATGCCACCAAGTATGCATATGTCACATCACAAGAATACAGTGAACTCGGCCTGACCTGGGTGAGGTCAAGAAACAAAATTGATAACACTCTATGTCATAGGATTTAGTGCAAGGAGAAAAATTCCTCAAACGTCTGAGGGGCCATTAGATGTGATCTGGTTAGAGATGATGACCGTGGCCTCGTGGTTGCTCGGCTAGAGGACATTCTCCGCACGTCGCACAGATAGGAAGCCCAGAGGGCTGAATGGGATGCATGACTGGGGACACGTGAAGACTCCAGATTTCCTTCTACTTGAGTTGAAAGTTCATCATGTCTTTATAGCTTGTATGGAATTAACTCAAAATGAAAAATGGGAAGAAAGATGAATTTTAAAAAAATAGTAATAATAAAATAATAAAAAATAGCTATTTCTTGTCAAAATGGAGCGATTTACAGTGGTGTAAAGCAGTGTGACAGAGATACATGGTAAATGTATTTGAATGTACAGCCTTAGACATTGGCGAGAAACAGAAGCCGCTATAGCTATTAGGTTCCTTTGTATATCCAGTGCTGGGAGGTATGTTGGTTGAACAATAAGGCTCTGAGAATGCAGACGCACAAACTGTAAAACAGCATTATCTGCAGCTTGAGTAAATTAAGTTTAGATATAGAGTACAGTTAGTTTTGTGGGGTCATCGACCCTAAAAGCATTCCTCCATGCTGCTTTCTGTATGCGCCTTGTGTGTTGCTGAGTGCGTGTGGTAAGCCAGTGTGTAAGTCTGTTAGTGATTTTTCTTCTCACTAGTCCACGGCCAAGACCGAACATCAGATATGGAGCCTTGAGCTCTGTACTTCCCCTCCGCTCCGAAACACACAGGCATCTTTACACACACCGCGTCTCTTACATGTCCAGAAACACCTCCAGCCTGGGAAAGTCACTTGACCCATGACCCCGGACACTGGTGTTCCTCTGAAGATGATATCATCAATAATGAGAAAAAGACATTGCAGGCACGGTACGTACATAAAAACTTAATTTCAATCAGTCTTAATAACAACATCATTACTAAACTGGAAGACAAAAATCTCATCCCCAGTATTTCAGTAAAATTATTTCAGGCCATGGCGGGTGTGTTGTTATTGGGGCGGTTGGAGACTCGGCTTTTATGTGCCGTGCATCTCATTGATGATGATGTCATCTTCGGAGGAAACTCGATGTCCGGTCATGGTGCGTGACTTTTCCCGGGCTGGGTGTGCAGACAGAAGGACGATGACTGATATTATTGATGATAACGTGCCTGTGTGTTTCTGGGCGGAAGCCAGGCTCGAGGCTTCCGCCATCTGGTGATGGAACTAGTGGAGAAAATCGCGAACACACACTGACACCACACGCACTCGGCAACACACAAGCACTGCGGAGGCTGCTGGTCGATGATTACAAACAACATACTCTATCTGAAGCAATTTACTCGAAGCTGCGGTAATGTTTGTTTGATTTGATGCGTCTTCAGGTACCAGTGTTCGGCAACATACCTCGGCACTGGACGCCTGAGGAACACAATAACTATGGCGGCTCTGTTCTCGCCAATGTCTGAGCTGTACGTTCAAATGCATTACCATCTTCATCTCTGTCACCACTGTAATCATCATTTGAACAAAATAACTATTTTTGAGCCAGGCCTGATATATTTTTCAGGTGCATCTTTCTTCCCCGTTTTCGTTGAGGTGTTCCATGCAACTATGGGCATGAGTAACTCAGCCAGTGAAGAAATCTGGGTACGTGATCTGATCGTGACCATTCGGCCGCAGACTATGCGGCCGGGACGTGCGGTCTGGCCGACGGCACGGGCCGCGATGTCATCTCCAGCAGATCATCTGTGGCCTCAGCGGTGCCTGCTCGCACTGAAATCTGTAGACATGGGTATCGGTGTGACCTCGCGTCGGGCAATTACTGTTCTTCGTGATGTGACGCTGTCGCTGATGACATCGTTTTCTGCTCTCTTTCTCCTCACTGCTCTGTGTTTGTATGCTTGTGTGTGCGTTTTCAGGCTCGGTGCCAACGTGCTGATCTTCTGGCGCCAACGTGATCGGGATCTACCGGTCTTCCAGGCGCCGAACGAGGATATCCAGGCGAAACCAACGGCGCGAATATGATGCGCACATGAGCACCCAGGACGCGGGCAGCCGTTCAGGCTGAATGAGGCCACGTCCGCGTCTGGGAGGCCGCACGCGCACTGGCTCGGGCGTTTTCTGGTCTGTTTGTTTGATATCGGTTCAGGGTCAATAGCGTTGGTGCATCTCCGCTCATATTTGGGCATTCGCGGGTGCTGGCGGGCGAGACTCGTTGAGACGAAGCGATTGAAGACAGATGATGAATGAACTCTTCTTCATTGCCTATGCTGTCGTGCTCTCTGCTCTTTAATATGCTCACTGCTGCTGCTGCTCTGTCTCTCGGGGCGCCTGCTGCTGATGGTGCTGCTCGGGCGCGGGCCGCCGTGAGGACGTGTGCCGGGGAGATATGATGTTCAAGATCTGTCAAGGCTGGCGACGTGTCGGGCTTTGGACATACGCGTACTCTGCGGGGCGCGTGACCGGCCTCGCTCGGGAAAATGACGGGCTGATGCTGCTGATGCGGCTGCGCCGATGACACCTCGCTCCGCGACGTGTCGATT
>BRZM01005826.1:43133-59058 GCA_033238685.1 Lates japonicus | reverse complement strand
AGGACATCATGGACAACATTTACTAACTATTAATCTTAACTGATGCACTGAGACTGACCCAACCCGCCGAGGGAAAAATGGAACCAGAATAATATGCTAGTTAAAAGTTAAGGCATAAAGATGAGTTTTTAGTTTGGATTTAAAGGCCTCAACTGAGTCAGCCTGTCTAATATCAATAGGGAGGTTGTTCCAGAGGAAAGGGGCCCGATAGGAGAAGGCCCTGCAGCCTGCTGACTTCTTTTTGACTCTGGGGACAGATAGCAGCCCTGCACTCTGAGAACGCAGAGCACGGGAGGGAATATAAGGGTTAAGAAGATCAGACAGGTATGAGGGGGCTAGCCCATTTAGAATTTTATAAGTCATTAAGAGAACTTTAAAGTCTGATCTAACATGAATAGGGAGCCAGTGAAGGGAGGCTAAAACCGGGGTAATATGGTCAAACCTTCTCGAATTGGTCAGCATTCTAGCTGCAGCATTCTGAACCATTTGCAGACTTTTAGTGCTAGCACGCGGTAGTCCTGAAAGCAAAACATTACAATAATCCAGTCTAGAAGAAACAAAGGCATGGACTAGAATTTCAGCATCTGCCATGGAAAGAAAAGACCGAATCCTAGCTATATTGCGTAGGTGAAAAAAGGCGGTCTTTGTAATGTCTTTAATATGCTGATCGAAGGAAAGAGTACGATCAAGTGTGACACCCAGATTTTTGGCTGTTGTATTTTGAGAGATAACACAGTTGTCAAGGGATATAGTTACATGATCGAACTGGTGTCTATATCGCGCCGGGCCAATAACCAGCATCTCAGTTTTGTCTGAATTAAGAAGCAGGAAGTTTTGAGACATCCAGCTTTTAACAGAAGACAAGCAGATCTCTAGTTCCCTAATTTGAGAGGCATTATCAGCCTTTATAGGCACATATAGCTGGGTATCATCAGCATAACAGTGAAAATTAATTCCATGGCTCCGAATAATTTGGCCAAGAGGAGAAATATAAAGAGAGAAAAGCAGGGGGCCAAGAACAGAACCCTGGGGTACTCCATATTTCACATCATAAAAGGCTGATACAGTATTATTACAAGAGACACACTGAGTTCTGTCAGATAAGTAAGATTTTAACCAGCTGAGGGCCAGGCCAGAGATTCCAAATCTATTTTCCAGTCGGTCCATGAGTATACGGTGGTCTATAGTATCAAAGGCTGCACTAAGATCAAGTAATAGGAGCAGAGAGGTGGAACCTGAATCTAAAGAGAGTAGCAGATCATTTACTACTTTAGCAAGTGCTGTTTCAGTAGAGTGAAAGGCCCTAAAAGCAGACTGATACGATTCAAATAGATTATTATCATCAATGATCTTTTCTCTGGCACTGGGCCTTCTTGATCAGGGAGCTGATGTTTAGCTCCCACTTGATGTCCTGGGTGATGATGGTCCCCAGGAAACGGAAGGGCTCTACAGTTCTGACTGGGGAGTCACTCAGGATGATGGGGGAGGGTGAAGCTGTGTTCTTCCTGAAGTCGACAACTATCTCCACTGTCTTCACAGCATTAAGCTCCAGGTTGTTCTCACTGCACCACATAACCAGCTGATCAATCTCCCTCCTGTAGGCAGACTCATCCGCCATCCGAGATGAGCCCAATGAGGGTGGTGTCGTCTGCAAACTTCAGGAGTTTGACAGACTGGTGACTGGAGGTGCAGCTGTTGGTGAACAGGGAGAAGAGTAGAGGGGAGAGAACACAGCCTTGAGGGGAACCGGTGCTGATGGTCAGAGAGTCAGAGATGTGCTGCCCCCTGTCTGACAGGAAGTCTGTGATCCGCCTGCAGATGGAGTCAGGCACGCTCAGCTGGGAGAGCTTGTCCTGTAGCAGTGCTGGAATGATGGTGTTAAAGACGGAGCTGAAGTCCACAAACAGGATCCTGGCGTAGGTTCCTGGGGAGTCCAGGTGCTGCAGGATGAAGTGGAGGGCCATGTTGACTGCATCGTCTACAGACCTGTTGGCTCTGTAGGGGAACTGCAGGGGGACAAGGCGCTCAAATGACTTCATTACCACAGAGGTCATGGCGATGGATCTGTAGTCATTAAGTCCTGTGATCATTGTTTTTTTAGGGACAGGGATGATGGTGGAGGTCTTGAAGCAGGCTGTGGCACATGGCATATTAAAGATGTCCGTGAACACTGGAGACAGCTGATCTGCACAGTGCTTCAGGGTGGATGGGGAGACGGTAGTGGAAGCAAAAGCTTGGGTATAGGAGGAGTTCGGAGAAGTCATGGAGAAGGACTTTCGGCTGGCCTCAAGGATGTTCTGGCAAACCGTCCGGCAGATCAGGAAGGGAAAGCAGGGTGTGTTCAGGCTGTGTTCAGTGGGGGGTGGTGGGGGTGGCTGCTGATCTGGACCTGGGATATCGTTGAGCAGTGGAAAGAGCACTTTGAGGAACTCCTGAACCCAGCCAATATGTCTTCCGTGAAGGAGGCAGATTCTCGGGGGAAGCCTCGCCCATATCTTTGGCAGCGGTCGCTGAGGTAGTTAAGAAGCTGCCCAGTGGCAAGCTCTGGACATTGTGGGGCTGTCGTGGCTGACACGCCACTTCAGTGTCGCATGGAGGTCGGGGACAGTACCTGGGGTGGTGATTCCCATTTTTAAAAAGGGGGACCAGAGGGTGTGCTCCAATTATCGGGGTATCACACTACTTAGCCTCCCTGGTTTACTCCAGGATGCTGGAAAGGAGGCTCAGACCGATTGTCAAAGCTCGGATTCAGGAGGAACAATGCAGATTCTGTCCGTGGAACAGTGGACCAGCTTTTCACTTTTGCAGGATTGCTGAGGGAGTCATGGGAATTTGCCCATCCAGTCTACAGAGAGAGGGGAGAGCTGCTACCTCAGCGAAGGAATTTAACTATCTAGGGGTCTTGTTTACGAGTGAGGGGGGGATGGAGCATGAGACTGACAGGTGGATTGGTGCGGCATCAGCAGTAATGAGGTTGCTGTATCAGACCGTTGTGGTAAAGAGGGAGCTGAGTCGGAAGGCAAAGCTTTCCATTTACCAGTCGATCTATGTTCCAACCCTCACCTACGGTCATGAGATCTGGGTAGTGACCGAAAGAACGAGATCACGGATACAGGCGGCTGAAATGAGTTTCCTCCAGAGGGTGTCTGGGCTCAGCCTTAGAGATAGGGTGAGAAGTGTGGACATCCAGAGGGAGCTTGGAGTAGAGCCCCTGCTCCTTCGCGCCCAGAATGTTGTCCTCTCTGGTCGGGCATTTAATGAACTGACTATATCTGGGGAGTTCATGGGTGAGGTTGCCTTTGTTAAAGTCACCAAGGACAGTAACTAAGGAGTCTGGGTTTGTCTGCTCCACGCACAGAATCTGGTCGGCAAGCATGCGCTGCGCCTCCTGCATGTTGGCCTTCGGTGGGATGTAAACACCGACCAGTATGAATGAAGCAAACTCATGGGGGGAGTAGAAGGGTTTACAGTTGATGAAAAAAGACTCCAGATCAGTAGAACAGTGTTGTTGAATCACTGTCACATCAGTACACCAGCCACTGTTAGTGTAAAAACAAAGACCTCCACCTTTCGTCTGCGTCACGATCCGCTCTGAAGAGTTGAAAGCCTGCCAGCTGCAGCGCAGAGTCTGGTATCACTCCACACAGCCAAGTTTCAGTGAAGCACAAAATGGAAGATGAAGAAAAGTCTCTGTTTTCCCACC
Organism: Lates japonicus; assembly: GCA_033238685.1. NCBI lineage: Eukaryota > Metazoa > Chordata > Actinopteri > Centropomidae > Lates > Lates japonicus. The sequence continues at coordinate 55,355 of BRZM01005826.1, read as the reverse complement.
AGCAGCTGGAGCTCATCTACTTTGTTGCTGAGTGACCGCATATTGGAGAGAATTATTCCAGGTAACGGTGTGCGATGTCAAATATGTCAAGTTTGGGGCAGATTGGACAGTGCATGCAGGAGTTACAACAGCTTCCTGTTTAATGGCGAAGCATCAAAAGTCGCCATGGCAACACATCAAGGGTGTCCCAGACTCACAATTCAGCACTATTATGATCTTAATGCTTGTCTGACCACATTTTAGGTGAATAATCACCTACTGAGATAAAATACATAATTTCCTGTTTCCAATAGGTGGCGCTATGATAATATCTGTGAAATTTGGGGCAGATCAGACAAAGTATGCATGAGTTACATCAACTTCCTGGTTAATGGCAAAACACTGAAATTCGCCATGGTGACACAGACATGCCCTTCAACGGAACATCAAAATTTTCACAATAAGGCATCGTGAAGTCCTTAAGGCTTTCCTGACCAAGTCTGAAGTGGATCACGTCAACCTGCTAGTAACAGGACGTCAAAGTCTAAAACATGTCATTTCCAGTTTCCAGTAGGTGGCGCTATAACTTTTTGTGAATATTGACATGTGGGTGTGTTCATGTCGGGACTTTCATCATCACTGTTACAGCAAGTTAAACGCAACTTCCTGTTTCATGGCGAGTCATTGAAATTTGAGGTGCTGCCACGACCACACCCTTCAACATCTACAAAATCTTTTAATAACTTTTAATCACAAAGGCCTTGAGAGTATCCTGACCACGTCTGAAGTCGATATGAATAAAATCTGTATTAGGAGTTCGATCAAACACAACGTCCCCAAATGGCAAAAAATAATCAAAATTTGTGCGATAAAATCAAAATGGCCAACTTCCTGTAGGTTTGAAGCCATGATGTCAAGAGACTTTTTGGTGCGTCTCGGGGGTTTTTAAGTATGTCCAAGGGGGCACTATGGAGCCATTTTTGGAGCCAATGAACGAGACCCTTGTCAGATGTCAATTTTCGCCAGGTCTGATGCGTGTGCAAAGTTTCATACGTTTTTGAGCATGTTTAGGTGATTTTAGTGTCACAAGAATAATAATATTCAAGCAATTCCAATAGGGCCTTCACATGCTAGCGCTCGGGCCCTAATAATAATAATAGTTGTGAAGGTTTGATTGAAGTGAACAGACATTATTGATGACAACTGACTGAAATGAAGTGAACCTGAAGGAATAATTCTCAGTGTGAGATCAGAACAACTGACAATATGGAACAACCACTATTTAANCATGTCATTCATTCTAAATGAATGGATTCAAGTTCTGTGAAGATAAATGAGCTTCAGTTGTGGATTAAAGATAGAAGATCTCCAACAGTAACAGACAGTGAACTGACCTCAGAGTCTCCAGTCTACAGTCTGGACTCTGCAGAAAACCACACAGTTCCTTCACTCCTGAATCCTTCAGGTCGTTGTAGCTCAGGTCCAGGTCTCTCAGATGGGAGGGGTTGGACTTCAGAGCTGAGGCCAGGACTTCACAGTGAGTCTCTGAGAGTCCACAGTTACTAAGTCTATGATTAGAGAAAATATAAAATGTGTTCAAATAAGATCAAATTTAAATTGTAATAAAATAAACTCAGTACATATGATGACACAACATGATCAACATCTGCTCTTCACATCTGTGGTTCAGCTCATCTCATCTTATTGTGTTTGACATGAAACAATAATTCTCATCACTCTCTCTCAGACCTGCAGACTTTTAATGGGAATCTTTGTTTTGCAGATGAAGGGAGGGAAAATGACGTCACCTTTATGTTTCCATCATGTGATTTGATCCCAGAGTCAGAATGAAGCCATCTGGTTTAGAGAAACATTTTTATTGTCCACTGTTTTTAAACTGACTCCAGAACATTTCTGATGATTCTGATGATTTCACATCATGTCATCAGAAGAACAGGACGTTGACCTTTGGTGTGAATAAGAAAACTGAATTCTCCCGCTCTGCTCTGATAGATTCAGAAATCTGTTGTTGGCTGAAGCTGCATTTCCTGATCATCAACAGAAAAAATCCTGGAATTACTGCCTCCACCCACCCAATACAAACCTACCCACAGAACCAAACATCAAATGTTTAAAATGGGATTGGCCAACACAGACTTCTGTTCACAATGCATTCTGGGTAGCACAGTTCCCTTCACACCACCTGGACCTGCCAACCAGTCCACTCCCTCTGGAGAACATTAACTGAAATAAACTACTGTCCCACCCACAGCAACTCTACCTCACTGGCTCAGTCTGAATACACAGTAACTGTCTTATTTATTCTTGGTTTCTACAAAGAAAAAGAAGCAGAAGGAAGGGCTGGGGGGTCCTGTTCTAATTTGTTTGATCAGGTTTACATGAACCCAGAAAGACTCAAACAACAAGCAACAAACACAACCAACTGAAAATCACCTCAAGAATAAAAAACACAATGAACTGTCATGTTTGTGATGTAAACTAAGAATAATGAGAATCATTTAACACAGTGTGGATCTGAATTTGACTGAACCACTGATCTACTTGACTGATGATGTTAATGATCATGTCTGGACTCACCGGGCCTTTCTACAGTTCCTCACAGCTGGGATCATTCTCCATCGTTCCTCCTCTGTCTTATACTTTGTCAGGTCCAACTCATCCAGAACCTCCTCTGACATCTGAAGAATGTAGACCAGAACTGAGACTGGATCTCTGAGAGATTCCTCTCATTCTCATGAACATGACAGAAACAGCTTTAGGGAATTTCTTCTAATTTGGTACAAACGTTCACTTTGACTCAAAATACCCGCGCGCGCGCGCGCGCGCGCGCGCGCGCGTGCGCGCGCGCGCGCGCGCAAGGCGCGCGCGCGCGCGCGCGCGCGCGCGCGCGCGCGCGCGCGCGCGCGCGCGCGCGCGCGCGCGCGCGCGCGCGCGCGCGCGCGCAAAACCTCAAAGCTCTGAACATCTTGCTGGACCTGAGCCACAATCATCCAGGAGACCAGAGTGAAGCTGTCTGCTGGACTGGAAGGATCCAGACTGGAAAGAAACCGAAATTTCAGGGTGTGGACAGATATTGTGACAACAGCAGCTCACACTGTGTCTCGCCCTGACTAACTGATGAACTTTGCCTCATGTTTAATGGTGGATGGAGGCGGGGTGAAATGGAAGCTGATTTCGACTTTGCCCTCCTCCAGGGTGTGACCATGGTGGGACCACAGAGACTGAGACCTGTGAGTGGAAGTGGAGTGTGGTTTAAGGTATGATTCATGTAGAAGACAGCCATGATGCTGTGAATCAATCAATCAATTTGAATTCATAACACAACAAACTGAACACAGTGATCCAAACAAAACTAATCAATGCTTAACAGGTGGAGCCAACTTTGTTTCAGTGTGTTTGTTTCTGTCAGTGATCGGTAAAGAGTTTGTTGCCTTCTGTGTGCCGCTCATAAGCCTGCTACTTAACATGTTTGATGCCAGATATGTTGTATTCAGGCAGTCTTCAGGCTTTTCTTCTCTCGGATGCGCTAATAAATCACAAAACCTACAAATCATCAACTCAACAGGCCATTCATATGAAATGTTATTTGAATGATTTACTTTTCAGTAAAGCTGCTGGATAAATCAACAGGTGATAAAATCAGCAGCTGCGTTCTGGTTTTCCATCAGACGCCTGTGAACTGGAATTGACACAAATCACAGTGAACAGAAAACCCAAACTGTCTGACAACAACAGAAGGTGACACAGTGGAAGAGGATCAGTTAGTATCCCACCCAGATGGATTTATGTGTGGAGATGGCCCCTTAGCCCTGTGTAGAACTGGTCTGACTGGTCACTGTTACTGGGAAGCTATGGAGACGCTGGTTCATGTACTGTGAGCATAGAGGAATCAGCAGGAAAGGACGCAGGATGACTGTGGTATTTGGAAGGAATTTCATCAGCCTGAGTCTAGTTCTGCTCTGATTACGGTTACTTGTCTGTCACAAATTGCAGAGAATCATTCACCTCCTCCCTCCTCCTCCTCCTCTGTCTCTAACAGAGTAGCAGTGTGGGACTGTCCTGGCTGGCCTTCTTGTCCTTTCTACAGAGTCTCTCTGACTTCTTGATCCACCTCCACACCTTTCAAACACCACATTCTACTGAACCTCTTTATACTGGGTTTGGGTTCTGGCTGTCTGGCCATGTCTCTGCGCCTGTAGGTCTGAAAGTTTTCTCCTCTGACAGAAACACTGACTGAAATCAAAGCTGACTCTGTTCAATATGACACAGTTTCTGCACTGGGAAGCAGATCTGTCTCAGACTCAGACACCAAACATTCAATTGTCTTATTCACTTTGATGATTAACATTTGAAGACATTTATAAAATGATTTCCACCGACTTCTTATTTTTGTCTCAGTTCACTATGCGTTGTTTTTTACTGTCAGACCAATCAGCAGCATCCAGATCCATAGCTAATGTCCTGACTGACTGATGGTGATCTATGATTATACTAAACTAGGAACCAGGATTTGCATCTGTGAAATTCTCTGGACATAAGGTTGGTAACACACATTTGTTTGAAAACTTTTGCTCGACTTTTCAGCTTGGTCACAGTCCAGACGCAAATTACCACGACAGTGAAACTAATAATCCAACTGCTGCAGAAAAAGACAATTGTTGAAGTTGGTTTCCTCTAGAAAATCTAGAGCTAGTGTTAAAATTCAGACAGGATCCACTTGGTCTTCATGTTATTGCTGATGTCACTATTCTAACATACAACTGTGTTTTTTGTTTCCTTTTTTCAGAAACTATTTTATGTCCAAACTCACAACATCTGCATGTTTACAGATTCTTAAAGAGGAGAAAGATGTCAACAAGAGCCAATTTAATCCTTTAAAAAAACTTTCTGATCAGACTAAATTTACTGGCTGCACGTGTGAGTCCAGTATCTGCTTTGAAGCAGGTCTGAGATCAGGTCAGAAACCCACTGGTGAACAAAGTCTGTTTTTCACTCTTTTCATGACAAATCAAAAATGTCTGAACTGAAAATGAAAGTTAACAAAACTGTCCTGGTGATTTAATGTTCAGTCTTTGAGTCCTTGAGTCCAGACTCTGACTTGACTTGAGCTGACTGCATTTGGACTCAAAAGTTGGTATGGGATCAGAGTTTCTGGTCAGTTTGTAGTAATAATGAATTGAATGAATTAAATTGTTATTTCTATATTGATACTGTATGATTATTCAGTTTAATGAAGCAGGAAGTTAGGACCACTTTTGTCAAGATACATGTCTGTAATTTATTATTTTAGAACTTTACACTTCGTGTCTCACAATGAATCTACAGTGCATTGAAAAATTCTTGTAAATTATTAAAAATAAAAGACTGAAATATCAAGAATTACATAAGTATTCAGACACTTCACGTAGTACTTTGTTAAAGCATCTTCGGCAGCAATGATAGCCTCAGTTTACAAGCTTGGCACACCTTTCTTGGAAATTTCTCCCATTCTTTCTGGCAGAATCATCTGCTCAAATCCAGGTTGGATGGGGAGTGGTGGTGCACAACCATTTCAGGTCTTTTCTGACTGGGCGACACACCACCAAACCTCCTCAGCCTTCTAGGTATACAGCTGCTGCTGAGCCCTCTTAACCAGCTGTGTGATGTTATGTGTGAGGTCGTCACTGATGTTGACACCCAGGTATTTAAAGCTGCTCACCCTCTCAACTTCAAGCTCCTGAATGAACACTGGCCAGTGAGGTCTCCTCCTTCCCCATGCGTTCATCATCTCCTTCTCGGCCTTGTCTGTGTTGAGGGTGAAGCTGTCCCTCACACCATGACACCAGACAACTCTATAGGGTAAGTAAGGCCAAGTGTAGACAGTTTGCGGGTGAGTTTGTGGGGAATGACTGCCAAAGGCGGAGCTGTAGTTAACAAAGAGTCTTTATTTCCAGGTGGGAGAGGAACAATGAGAAACAACTATTATGAATGAATGTAAATGGTATATTTCGTCTTTTATTTTTAATAAACTTACAAAAACCTGTTATTTAAAGGCATAACAATGACTGAAATATGTCAGTGGTAAAATGTAAGCATCAGTAAAAGCACGCATCCCCTGGATTCAATAAGTATATTTGTGATCACATCCATAGAATGGAGCATTGAATTGTGGGGTCTGTTATAGACAGTTGTACACATGTTGAATGCTGCCTTTAACGACAAACATAAATTAAACATTAAAGTAAGTAATGACTATAAAACAGATGAGTCCTCACACCACAATTGCATCCTGTCTCCCAACCGCGTCATCAGAACTCGCGCCTGGCTTTCAGTTCCTTTCATCACCGTGTCGGGATTCCACGCCTTGAGCCCTGTCCGTCCTGACTTTCGCCTCACCGACTGCATTTCTTCATCACTTACAGTGCCACACTCAAGTTAGCATCATCCAGAAGCTGGTCTAGAACAGACTAGACACCTGGGCTAATAAACTGTGTCTGAGCTGAGAGCAGCCTGTCCTGTGGTGGACAATGCTCTGCACAGTTTCCCTCTGAATCATAGAAGGAAACCAGGAAAGAAAACTTTTGTTTAATAACCAACAATCACTTTTAAACAGAGAAAACTTAATGAACAAAATGTAATCAACATCCCACTTTATTTATATAAACAAGATCAGGAGAAATGTCTATAAAGACACCTCAGGCTCTCTGTGTCTTCAGACAATTTTTTAGACTGTTTGACAAAAACAACAAATTATCTAAGTTTATTTCTTACAATACACTGTGTGAAACTAGTCTAAGAAAAATGTTGAGCTCAGTCTGTGATGTATGATTCTGTGATGATTGTCCAGAATTGTGGCATTGGCTTACAGTCAAGCATGTTTATGCCCCAACTCAATCAAAATAACGTGACAAAATGTGGGCCCAGCCAGTGTATTCAGAGGTACTACGCCGTATTTTTTTTTGGCTTGCAGGCGTGTGTTGTTGCAGCGTCACACTGTGAGAACTTGGTCCTGAATTTCTGACTGTCTGAATTTTGCTGCAGGTTGTCTTTGGTCAACAAAGCTCCAAACTGTTGATTGCGGATGTGCAATCTAGGACCAGAGTCTTGGGCTGACAACCACAGATCTGACCATGTTTCTCTAACAGCTGTAAACTTACATCTCAGACAGCCCAGAATCACACAGTGTAAAGAAACATTTAAATGCATCCACACAGTCAACATATCTGTGACGGGGTCAGAGCTCCAAATATCAACTGTACATACTCTGATCTGTTATATCAGTGAAACCATACCATTCCAGCTCTTTGACCCCAAACACTCATTTCTCCTTGGTTTGTTAATGTTTCATGGTTACATTATCATTTATAAAAAAAATATAAACTCAACATTCTCAGGATGCTGCATGATAACCAGGAAAAAAGAAACCAAGAATCCAGTCAAGGTTTTTGTTCAGTTAAGGTAATGAAAACATGGCTGCAGATGACATGAAACCTAAATGAAGAGTGATATGAAATGGAGCCAACGTGAAGCCTTTACCTGGCAGAAGAACATTCTGTCCCCCCAGACTTCTGTTCTCTTCGGGTCTTGGATCATCACAGTCACTTCCTCTTGGTTTGAAGTCAGGAAAACCTCAAAGGTTGGAAAGTAATTTAGTCCATAACGTGGGTGAAACTCTGCACACTGAAAACCAGAGGAAAAGCATCATTAACAAACCTCTAGTAAAATGTTTATCTTCTACTTCCTAATTGAAAATATATTTTCAGCTGTGTTCATGATCATGCTGTTAATAACCATTTTAAGTGTGTGAGACGTGACTCACCTCAGGCTGTATTTCTAAGTCCTCAGATTCACAGTGGACACTGTAACTTTGACCAATCATCAGACGACAGCTAGAAGAGGTCTTGATGTATTTAGCATCTCCATGTTGAGCCTTAACCTGCAGCAAGAGAAAACTGTTTTCTGATGGCAATGTGCAAAGAGTCAAGTCAACATTATCTGTTTTTATTACATTCAAAAACAACGTTGACCAAAACAACTAAAAGCCAAAGATGAGTCTGAAGGTTCCAGTTCAGATGTTCAGTTTCAGAAATTCTCAGCATGAGGTTTGATAAAAATTTAAGCTGATGTCAAACACATATGACGGACAGCTTTACCTCTGACAGAGGGATGTTGGTAGGCAGCAGAAACACGTCGAGGACTCGATGCCTTCTGACTGGAGATCGCAGAAAGAGCAGAACTTTGCAGTTTATTGGCTGATTAATGTTCACAAATCATTTAAGTGTATCCCAGACCAGTCCAAAGACAGAGAGGCGAGGGACCTTCACCACCACATGAGTGTCTGTGATCTCCTGAGGCTCTAAGATTCTCAGTCCATCATTAGAGATGTGGACGACAGACAGCAGGCCTTTAACCTGCAACGCTGTGAAAACACAGAGCTGTTAAACTGTGTTTTACTGCTGACAGGTTAATACCTTCATTTCTTAACATTTGAGTTCAGAGAGTTAATTTTAACAAACTGCTACACATTCATAAAGATCTTTCCAATTTTACTGACTAACTTTTAAACATTCATTTACCATCCTTAGTTTCACAATGTGGGAGGTGGAGCTCACAGACAGCAGCCTCAGGACACTGGATATTGAACAGAGGCCCTGCAGGTGTCTTGCCAGCTGATTGAAGGAGGCTCTCATCCCACTGGACGGTCCTGTAGAACAGCTTTGCCTCCTTATCCACAACAAACACCAGTCCAGTTGAAGAACACTAAACCCACCTGGACCCGAAAATACCTGAACGGCGACACAGACAGCAGAATGACCACAACCAACCTATGAAACCCTGAAACTGTACTGATCCCAGATCAGACTTCATGAGTCCTGAGAGACCAGAGGACAAAGAGACAAACTGTAGGAAAATGACAGAAACAACTGGACAACTGACAATAAGATGGAGTTTGTTATTGAAAGGGTGATTGTTGCACCATTAATCCCCACTACAGACAGCAGGCCTGAGTCTTCTTCTAAACATCTTAAACATTTGCCTTTTTTGGATAGTTTTCTCTTGCAAGTGGCAGCACATTACAGGGACCGCCGCTACAATGATCCTGGGGTCATAAGAGTAACATTAGTGACTGAAGGAGAGAGGGAGACTACAGCTGTCCATTAAAACACCAAACTGTCAGAGAGCACATCAGTAGACTGCTGTGCCTCAACAGAGGAAAGTTGTGGGGAAAAAGAAGGAAATTTACCTAAAACAGTGTGAAGTGATTTTATTGTGTGATTACCTGTATGAGACTTGTGCAGATTCAGTTTGAAGTTCAGGTCTGAAGCTTGATGGAGGCTGGGATTCAGAAAGAAACAACATCAGTTAGTTTACGACAAAAAAACAACCACATATTCTGACACAGTCCAGACTTTACTGAAGCTCAGTGAACAGCTGAGAGAGAAGCTGAAGTCTGAGAGGACTAATAGTCGATCTAATTATTTACAGATTACATAGCAGCAATGTGTCACAAACTGGCTCAACACCACGAAGAGATCCACAGATCAGATACATATTTTCCAAGTTAGAGATGTTAAATACAAAAATCCCCCTCTGTGTTTCCCTGGAAAGAGTTTCCTTGTGGAGCTGTGGTGGAGGGAGCAGCACACAGAGAGATTTTTATATGAAGAGAACTGTAACTTTGGAAGAATTAAACCAAGCTACAGTTTCTAACAGATATTCTGACATTCATGTTTTCAGACTGTAGAACAGATCAACCTACAGACAGAAAGTCAGATTGTTGATCGGACAGGTGATTGATCAGGATCATGACCTCAAACTGACTGAAATTTGTAGAGATTCTAAAATATTGAAGACGACAAATTTAGGGAAAAAAGACTGACTCTGTTCAGTGTCTGTCTTCAGGAAGTGGTTTTATTGTCAAACAGTTCAGAAACTCCTCCTCTCTCACACAACACAAAAATCAAACAACAGATGTTTTAGTTTTCTGATCCAAAGAGGATCTTTATGCATCTCTCTCTCTCCACCTGTACAAGGGATGGAGACGTCCTCAGCTACAGCAGATATCTGTTCAGTTCTTTGAATATTTGCTCTCTGCTGTCTGCTGCCTGTTGTTGTCTTCAATCTGTCACAACACAATCGTTTTTCTCTCACCTTCTTCAGCTTTGTGGAGTCCTCAGAGACACTCAGCTTCTTTATGTTGTCTTCAGTGACGTCTTGCTTCTTTGTGTCGTTTGTGTTCAGTTTGACGTCAGAGACGCACCTAGTGAGAACATGGAGCCTTAAATCAAAGTTCCACTGTTTGTCTCCTCATCAGATCTGAGTCCAGGGAAGATAATGAGCGGGTGGCAGCTGCAGCTCCAAGCCTCCTGTGTCACGCCTCAGAACCTGGGTTTCCTGACATGGTCAACCTGAGCAGGCGTATTAGAATATCCTGATCCTGAGTCAGTAACATGGATGTACTAACTGTTTATCGCCTTTGCTAGTGAAATTCAGCAGCTGCAGCATGTTTTTTATACAAGAGGGATGTTAGGTGCAGAAGATAATGTCACTGATGAAAATGAGTGATGCGACAAGTGCAAGTCTAAATTAAAAGCAGCTTTGATGATCAGTTACAAACTGGTCAGTCAGTTGAAGCTGATTGTTCACATACAGAATCATTGAAGAGGAAGACAACAACCAGACAACAAATTCACGTAAGCCATGAAGAGAGAAAACCTGCAGGCAGGATTTTTTTGTTAATGAGGATTTTACAGCGTGAGACAGAAACAAATGTAGCTGAGAGCTGAACTGAAGGAAGCAGGAGATGAGGAAGGAAGAAGACACTATCTAGACCTGTCATTCTCCACCTGTCCACCAGGTGTCCTCAGACTTTCCCTCCAATCCTGCTCAACTGTTTACATCCACACATCATCTCCACCTGCTGACAGCCTACCTCTCATTATCTCCTCAGTCCTTCAGTGGATATAAGCAGCTCACCAGACAAACTAAACTCTTAGATGTTTCCACAACAAATGAATGAACATAAGGGCTGAGCACTTTGCTTTCAATCAGTCACAGTGTTAATAACAGTAGTAGTTACAGTACACTGAAATATTGTGATAATGGAGCTCTGCTGACAGTCTGTTCAGATGTTACTGATGACAGGTTGATGAACAGGAGACAGTGTTTCAGTACTCACAGGTTTTATCTATGGAAGATCTGATCACCCTGCCAGGGACCCTATAAGAACAAACACAGTGGAAGATAATCAGGTTTAGTTTGAGTCAGTTTTATTAAACCTGATCAGCTGCTAATGTTTCCTTCTACCATCCCCACTGTTGTTATTGGCATTAAAGGAACCGCACTAAAGTGGTTTAAGTCCTATCTATGTGATATGCTTCAGTTTGTACATGTTGACAACTCCATGTACATATGTGGACATGTGGACATGGAGTTCCACAAGGGTCAGTGCTTGGACCAGTTCTCTTCACCTTGTATATGCTTCCCTTGGGCAATATTATCAGGAACCACTCCATAAATTTCCATTGTTATGCAGATGATACACAGCTTTATCTGTCAATGGAGCCTAATGAAAACAATCAGTTAGTCAAACTTCAGGCCTTAGGGACATTAAAATTTGGATGACAAGCAACTTTTTACTATTGAACTCAGACAAAATCGAAGTTATCTTACTTGGCCCCAAACACGTCAGAAATACATTTTCTAATGATGTAGCTACATTAGACGACATTGCCCTGCCTCCCAGCTCCACTGTAAAGAATCTTTGAGTCATATTTGATCAGGATATGTCCTTTAACTCACACATAAAACAAACTTCTAGGACTGCCTTCTTTCACCTGCGTAATATCACCAAAATTAGACATTTTCTGTCTCAAAAAGATGCAGAAAAACTAGTCCATGCATTTGTTACTTCCAGGCTGGACTACTGTAATTCATTATTATGAGGCTGCCCCAACAAGTCTCTAAAGACTCTGCAGCTGATTCAAAATGCTGCAGCACGATTACTGACAGGAACTAGGAAAAGAGACCATATTTCTCCTGTGTTAGCTTCTCTACATTGGCTCCCAGTCAAATCCAGAGTAGAATTCAAAATCCTCCTCCTCACATACAAAGCCCTTAATGGTCAGGCTCCATCTTACCTTAAAGATCTCATAGTCCCCTACAATCCCAGGACTCTGTTCTCCCAGAATGCTGGTTTACTGGTGGTTCCCAGAGTTTCTAAGAGTAGAATGGGAGGCAGAG